>JAJHSJ010000012.1:23804149-24004149 GCA_021015155.1 Magnolia officinalis | reverse complement strand
CTAGGGTACCAAACTTACCAGTGGAAATCCCGTTAACCATGGTACCTCGATCCGCTAAGACTCATGAGCCGGACATGGTGGTATGGGACACCGTGGCCGAGCTGTCGGCCTATGCTGGGGCCACGTGCCTCCTCGTAGTGACCATTGAGCAACCAAACCCGTGAGCCGAATACGGTGGTATGGGACACTGTATTCGAGCTGTCGACACTTACGGTGAGAGCCGAGTACGGTGAGACCTGTACTTGTGCTGACGGGCGACGAGTCCTCTATAGTGTCTTCGAGTATACTCCAAGGTCTGTGATTGGCGACGAGCCCTTCACAACAACTAGAGTATAAGTTGAGCCGAGTACGGTGAGACTTGTATTCGAGCTGATGGCCAGTGATTGAGCCGAGTACGGTGAGACCTGTACTCGAGCTGACGGTCAGCAATTGAGCCGCATACGGTGAGATCTGTATCCGTGCTGACGGGTGACGAGCCCTTTACGATGCCTTCGCGATGCCTCTCGAACCATAATACCGTATGAGATTAACTAGGATTGACGACCCTAGAATGATCATGTTTGGGAATGATACAAGGGAGGTACCTTAGTTTCCCAATACTGCTGTTTGAAATGGACTAATAACAACTCGGTAATCATGTTCATCATCGCACCGCATGTGCCTAGTAGATGTGGAGCACTGAGGGAGGTATGCATTCGCAAATGTAAGATGATGTCGCATTAGGGTGGTTTGGCAAGGGCATTCATCATGTCATTTCATACTTGCATTTAATAAGAGTAGTTAAACTTGTTTGATTATACTGCTTTATCATTACTGCTTGATTGAATTGATAACATGTTAACCTATGCTTTATTGTTCCACTGAGTTAGCTACTCACTCCCACGTTACGGGACAGTGTTGTACACACCAACCAGATTTGTTGAGTTTCAGGTGATGGCGATGCTTGTGAAGCAGAATAGGACTACTTCTATGATGATAGGAGGAGTTCTCCTATCTGTATCTCTCTGGCAGGTCAATGAAGACCTGATATTGTATTGACGGGGCTATGGTACTTGGGATAGGAGACATTACACTTCCTCACATTTGGTATATTTTAGAACTGTACTTGTAATTATTTAACCTGGTAATGTTATCACACTCTGTAGACTCATCATAGTTTATATATTTTATCCATCTATCACAGTCTTCCGCTTGTAAATTTAACTGTCTCTGGAGTATGATATGCTATTTTGGCTTAATCTCACTCATGTTCAATGCACGAATACAGTCAACATTCAATAATCATTCATTTTGTTGCATAAGTGATGTTCTGGAACTCGGGAGTTGAGTTTATGCTCGACCCCCGATTTTTAGGGCGTTACAGTATCAGAGCATGATTTTGATTAAACCAGACCTGAGTTATGTTCCCATGACGTACGCTGACGCTTTGACTTAGGAGGGTTCGAGAAAAATATAGAAACAGTCCTAGGTTTCCCTGATTTCGCCATTTGGCGAAGTTCATCGAAAACGAGCGTTTTGATCGAGTTCGTACTCGATCTTGATCGCACGAGTCGATCCCAAATCACTTCTAGACCGTCTATTGATGTGTCTAGATCACAATACACCTCATCCCAACAGTCAACGATCTATAAATGCAAGTATGTGTCCGAAAGTGCCCGAAACTATCCGAAATTGAGCGAATCGGGGTCGGGGGACTACCCACATTAATCTAGGGGTACCCAGGGTGGGACCCAGGGTTTTTTGGGGCTTAGGGGGTAGGAGGGTTTCTCCCATGGGGCGAGCCCTCGTGATCTGGACAGTTGGTCGGCGAGGCCCTTGCCCGGTCGGCGAGGCCTCGCTTGATTTTGGGCTGGGCCAGGCCCGCGGCTCGGGCCGATCCACTTTGGGGGTATAAGGAATCCCCTAACATAGGTCCCGTCCATTTTCTCCCTCCCAAACCCCTACTTCCTTCACAAAACCCACCTCCAAGCCATTTTTTCTCTCTACACTTGCTGTCTCCTCTCTCTAATCGCCCTTCCAATCATCCTCTCTACTAGTTTCGACCACAACCTATCCATTCCCATCATCCATAGCAGTCCCTTCCTCCCTACCCTCTCCGTTTCTCTTGTTTGAGCTCTCATGCCCCCATTTGGAGCTCAAAAATCGTGTGAGCTTCCTCACCCATCTTATCTCTCCATTTTCCTTCCCCATTCACTGTCCTTTGGGCCTTTACAATACCTGTTGAGCCTCCTATCCGTGGAGAACTCACATTTCCAGCCCCTTCTCTCTTTTTCCTTCATTTTCCATGGCCCCTTTTGAAGTCATTACAGCCATTTTCTCCATATCCTCTATCTTTTCTCTCATGGAAAAGAGAAAGAGTGCCACTGATGAGGCTGAGCCTAGTCGCCCTACACGTTCAAGGTAGCCGAGAGGCACCGCCGCTAGCTCAAGCATTGCCCGGGAATTTTGAACGAAGCGGGATCTTAATCCCCGGATTCCTGCTGAAAGAGCTCAGTTGGCGGCACTACCCCATAGTGTCTATGAGGATCGTAGGGTTCTCTTTGAAGCCCAGGTGGATGAGCGACTCTTCGGTGAATACTACTTGTTCGAGCAAGTGGAGGCGGCCCACTGGGGTCCACTATTTGAGGCCAGAGGTCGCGCCAATCCTGGTACTGTCCGAGCCTTCTACGCTAACATTTGTGAGCCTACACTGGAACCTTTGCAGTTCTGGCTCTTAGTTGGGGTGGATCTGTTTGCCACTGTTGATGTGAGAGTGATTGAGCGGCTTATGAATATGCCCCTTGGTGACGACATGCTAGCAAACAGAATCTGGGGACTGCTCGTGAAAGGGATCGTCGCACACGTTACCTTTGTGGTGGCCGACTGGTTGAGTGACAGCTGAACAAAAGCCTGCTAGCGTCCCACATGTCAGACGACTTCCGCCTACTACATCACATCTTCATGTACAACCTCTACCCCAGACACAGTAATCGTAGCGAGTGCACGCGACTCATGGTAGACTTTCTGTACCAAGTGGGGTAGAAGGCGAACTTGTGCGTGCCTACATTCGTGTTGCAATAGATTGTGAGTACTGCACGCTCCACCAAGAGCTCTGATTCACTTCCCTTCGGTCGACTCGTATGCAGGATTGCACGGGAGTTTGGCTACAGTCTGGGGGTGGAAAGGCCAGCACCGATCCATCAAATCGACGAGAGTACTCTCCATTAGATGAAACTTGGGGCACGACGACGACGGGCCTGACATGAGGAAAGCGATGATGAGTTTGAGAGCGAAGAAGAAGAGAGTGAAGATGAGAGTGGCGATGAAATAGAAGAAGAAGAAGGGGAACCTGAGGCCCAGGATACAGAGGAGAGTTCACCTCCTGCGGCTCAGGAGCAGGGCACCGATCGGGCTACCATAGATGCGCGTTTAGCCCGTCTCGAGGAGGGCCAAGCCGCCCTGCAACAGGAAGTCGGGCGGGTCCAAACCAAGCTCAGTAATTTTTCTCACACCTTGAAGGCCATCCTGTGCTGTCTACAGGATAAGAATGCCCCTCCTCCATCGCCTGACTCGGATGCCTAGCCATCCATACTGCTGTTTTGTAGTTATTTTGGTTTTCTCTGTAGTAGGTTTATGTTTCATGTTGATGATGTAGTAGTTAGTAGTATGTTTTAAGTGTTTGATGTTGTGGATGTAATTGGCTCACATGTAATTTCTGTCATGATTCATGTAACTCTGTATTCTATGTATTATGACAATTTTGGGTAACTGAAAAGCATGCAGCTTCTTTTGCTATGAGATGTGTGGAATGCTTAAAGTACTTGTATAATGTGTTGCTATGCTTTATCTCACATACGTTGCACCCTATGTTATATAGGGCATGCCGCGGTAGTATACACGGAGCATGGCACACCTCCTTCTCATTGACTCGATGGACTAGACTCCTTCTCGTAGAGGTGGTCCTACGGACCGAGGTTTAGACTCAGATCAGCCTCCTGCTGGTCCTACTGGTGGACTGCCACCTTATACACCCCCGGTTCGCGAGTAGCACCGGGCATCCTCATCTACACAGCATGACCCACAGGCTGCTCCACCTCCTGATAGGTTTGAACAGATGATGATGCTGATGCAGCAGCAGCATCAGCAGCTTCTTGTGGTCTTATCAGCTCAGGGTGACAGTGCGGCTTCACCTTCACCATCTACACGACCAGAGACCACAGATCCTCCTGCTCAGGTTGAGGTTATACCTCCCCCTGCGCCTGCTGTACCCCCTGCTGGAGATGTTGGTACTCGTGGCCTACTCGAACGATTCCAGCGCTTGAGGCCTCCCACATTCACGGGTTCTCACAGACCCGAGGAGGCTGAGTTTTGGCTAGACCGCATCTCGAAGATGCTACGGATGCTGCACTTTACTGAGGCAGAGCAGGTCGAGTTAGCCACTTTCATGTTCAAGAGGGAGGCCAGCCTGTGGTGGGACAGTGTACTGCGGTCTGTCGCAGTGGACTATGTGTGGACTTGGGCAGCATTTGAGTTCCGGTTCCACAAGAAGTATTACCCGCAGACCTACAGACACGAGCGGGAGGATGAGTTTTTACGCCTCAGGCAGGGAGGCATGACAGTCACTGAGTATGAGCATCGCTTTACGGAGTTGGGCCGCTTTGTCCCGACCATCCTTGTTGATGAGCAGATGCGGATGCGATGTTTTTTTAGGGGTTTGCGCCCTGATATACTGTCGAAGATGTGCTGTATCAGTATACCTTCTTACGCGGAGCTGGTTCACATGTCTATGATGGCCGAGTAGGATGTTGATCGGCTGACACGTTCTCGTGTACTATGGTTATGAGACCACGACCAGAGATGCAGAGCAGGCCTTTCTTAGGCAAGAGGCCTCGTATCGACTCTCCCCCAGGGCCGCGACGCTAGTAGCTCCAATGGGGCGCCCTATTGTGACTTGTACATACTGCGGGAAACAGGGTCATCCTGTTGGGAGCTGTTTTGCACGGATGAGGGATAACGAGTTCTCTCCACCGCAGATGATTGGTCGTTCTCGCCCACAGGCTTTATCGGCTTCACCTGTACGGACTGCCCCTGCTCATCCTTCTTTCTGACCTCCTGCATCTCATTTCAGGCCACCTCAATGACCCTTGGTTCCACAGCTGAACCGTTAGCAGCAGACTCAAGTACATACGCTTGTTGCAGGAGCACCTGAGACGTCGATTACGGCCCCAATGGCTTTTGAGGGTACGACCCATGTTCGAGGTACACCCATCTCCTTGTTGGTGGACACTGGGTCCACTACTTCTATTATTTCATGTGGGGCAGTTAAGCCTATAGCTTTACATACTACTCCCACGAAGGGAATGAGACTCACTACGGCTACTGGAACTTTTTCGGATGTCATACGAGTGTGTGAGGGTTGCTTCGTGGATTTGGGTAGCAGAACGGTGCTCGTCGACCTCATTGTTGCTCCACTATGGCACTACGATATTATCCTCGGTATGGACTGGCTCACTGAGATGAAGGTAGAGATAGATTGTGATACTCGGGTCGTGATAGCCAGAGGACCTGATGGCACGGCCTTTACTTTTCCAGTGCAGGTTAGTTGGCCATGTCACCTTGGATGTTACGCTGCTTTACTAGAGCATGTTGATAGCCCGACGTTGAAAAATACGCTTGTGGTTCGGGATTTTGCAGGTGTGTTTGTGACGATTCCTGGTTTGCCTCCTCGGCGTGAGATTGACTTCACCATTGATCTTACGCCTGGTGCGACACCTATCTCATTGCCGACTTATCGTATGCCTCCATGTGAGATGGAGGAACTGCGGAAACAGATTGACGAGCTAGTAGAGAAGGGCTTTATATGACCTAGTGTGTCTCCCTGGGGAGCACCTGTACTGTTTGTGAAGAAGAAAGATGGCTCACTACGGTTGTGTATTGATTACCGTAGGTTGAACCAGGTTATTGTGAAGAACAAGTATCCTTTGCCTAGGATAGATGATCTGTTTGATCAGTTGAAGGGGGCGAAATACTTTTTGAAGATTGATCTGCAGTCAGGGTATCATCAGCTGCGCGTCAGAGATGAGGATGTACAGAAGACGGCTTTCAGAACATGCTTTTGGCACTACGAGTTTTTAGTGATGTCGTTCGGTCTTACGAACGCACTGGCCGTGTTCATGGACCTGATGAACCAGGTATTTCGGCCATTCCTATATCGATTCTTCATCGTCTTTATTGATGACATTTTGAGATACTCTATGAGTCGGGAGGAGCACGAGGAGCACCTGAGAGCGGTGTTGGATATGTTGAAGAAGAACCAGTTGTTCGCGCAGTATAAGAAGTGCGACTTTTGGCAGGAGGAAGTTAAGTTCCTCGGACATGTGGTGTCCAAGGATGGGATAACAGTGGACCTTGCTAAGGTAGCCGCTGTTCAGGATTGGCAGCAGCCTGGCTCGATTACCGAGGTGAGGAGTTTCCTTGGTCTGGCAAGGTATTATCGACGCTTCATTTGAGACTTCTCGAAGATTGCCATGCCGTTGTCACAGTTGACGCGTAAGGATTTGAAGTTCGCATGGAATGAGAAGGCAGAAGCAGCTTTTCAGGAGCTAAAGGACAGGTTGACGTCCGCCCCTGTGCTAGTATTGCCAGAGCAAGGGGTTAAGTACATGATATACACTGACGCGTCTCGCGTTGGTTTGGGTTGTGTCCTTATGCAGAAGGACAGGGTGATTTCGTATGCCTCGAGACAATTAAGGAAGCACGAGGAGAATTACCCTACACACGACCTGGAGTTGGCAGCTGTCATCTTTGCATTGAAGCTTCGGAGACATTACCTCTACGGAGAGGAGTTCGAGCTTTTCTGCGACCACAAGAGCCTTAAGTATATATTCACGCAGCGAGATTTGAATATGAGACAACGCCGATGGATGGAGACCTTGAAGGACTTTAAGTTCGAGGTTTCCTACCATCCTTGCAAGACGAACCTTGTGGCAGATGCGTTGAGCCGCAAGAAGACTATAGCATTTGCGGCTCCGTTGATGATAGGAGAGTGGGACATGGTTGAGTTTGTACGGGACTTCGAGCAGAGACTCACCGTGGAGGAGTCATTTGAGTGTGTTGCGCACGTTCGGGTGCGACCACTTATTGATGACAGGATCATTGAGGCCCAGAAGGGCGATGAGCGGTTGTTTGAGCTTCGAGAGCAAGCTAGTGATGCCGAGGACTCCGAGTGGAGAGTTGGTTCAGATGGGGGTCTACGATTTTGTGGCCGCCTATGCATTCCTGATATTCCTGACTTGAGACAGGAGCTTCTCGAGTCTGCTCACAATACGAAGCTCGCGATGCATCCTGGTAGCACGAAGATGTACCGGGATATGAGACGGTCGTATTGGTGGGACAACATGAAGGCGCATATAGTAGAGTATGTGTCTCATTGTCTGACGTGCCAGCAGGTCAAGGCAGAACATCGCCGACCTCCTGGACTGCTTTAGCCCTTGCCCATAGTAGAATGGAAGTGGGACTTCATTTCCATGGATTTCATATCAGGGTTGCCGAAAACGAGGAAGGGACACAATTCCATTTGGGTGATTGTGGACCGGTTGACCAAATCGGCCTATTTTCTCCCTATCAGAGTTGCGAACTCTGCAGATGATTTGGCCAGATTGTACATCAGAGAGATCGTTCGTCTGCATGGAGTTCCTTTAAAGATCGTGTCGGATAGAGACACTCGGTTCACAACTATCTTCTGGACTCGTATCCAGGAAGCGATAGGTGTGAAGTTGAAGTTTAGTACGGCGTTTCATCCTCAGACTGACGGGCAGACAGAGAGGGTGAATCAGATTCTGGAGGATATGTTGCGAGCATGTGTGTTGGACTTCGAGGACAGTTAGGATGACTGTCTTCCTTATGCAGAGTTCACCTACAACAACAGCTTCCAGGCGAGTATTGGTATGACTCCATATGAAGCCCTGTATGGTCGTCCTTGCAGAGCACCGCATTGTTGGGCTGAGGTTGGCGAGTGTAGCTTGATTGGCCCAGAGTTGGTTCAGGCGACCTCGGAGAAGATCGACATTATCAGGCGTCGACTTCTTACAGCGCAGAGCAGGCAGAAGAGCTACGCTGATACGAGGCGGCGACCGCTTAAGTTTGAGGTTGGAGACCATGTGTTCCTCAGAGTTTCCCCTATGAAGGGAGTCCTTCTGTTTGGGAAGGGAAAGCTCACACCGAGGTTTATTGGTCTGTTTCAGATACTGGATCGAGTGGGTGCTGTGGCATATCATCTCGCTTTGCCCACACCAATTGCAGCTGTACACAACGTATTTCATGTATCTATGCTGAAGAAGTACGTTCCTGATCCTTCACACATTATCAGATGGGAGCAGGTACAGCTGAGCGAGGATGCTACGTATGAGCTGCGTCCGACGCGTATCCTTGACAGGAGGGAGCAAGTACTGCGTAGCAAGGTGATTCCACTCGTGAAGGTACTGTGGACACATCATACAGAGGAGGAAGCTACGTGGGAGACAGAGGCCGAGGTCAGAAAGAACTACCCTCAGATTCTCGAGGAGTACGAAAAGGTACAAATTTCGAGGACAAAATTTTTGTTTAAGGGGGGTAGATTGTAACGACTCGTAAATTTCCGTGTGAAGATCCGAGTAGCACCTCAACCAGAAATCACTTAGGATTAAATCCTTTAGAATTTTGACAAAGTTAACTAAGTACTAAACTAGATTAGCCATGAAATCCGTTTGAATCGCTTTAAATACGATCTGCAAGACCCAAAACTTGTAGAATCATTGACGCTAGGTTACCCTAAAGTCTAGGATCAAACTCATTACCCGACTGCTCTCGGGAACACATTGAAACTCTGTATCAGGTCTGGACCGCACATCGGGAGTCCGAATAGTACGAAGTTAAAGACTTAGGACCGCCTCGCTGGGCTTGACAACCATTTTAGAAATCAAATCCAGACAGTGTCCCACGGCTGTTCGCTTGAGTCCGGAGCGAGGAGTGTGAGAACGCTTGTTTTTCTTTACAAATAAAATATCTCAAATAGTAATCTGGCATGTGTCGCTTGCGTACGTTTTGTAAGCAACCAGACCGTCAGAATCTGACCTAAATACACCCTCGGATCAGGAAAAATTTCATAAACATATCCATGTACTTGGAATTTCAGATCGAGATCCGCTAACCGTTGAAATGAAACTGGTCCGCCACGCGTGATCTGGGAATCCCACTGAAACAAAAACTTAACTCCACCTAGATCCAAGGTTGGTGAGCTTAAGTCCGACCTTTGGCTCAAGGAGGCCCGCCAGAAGTCCTCCGTTGAGCTGAAACAAACCCGCTTTGGGTATAACTTAAGTATACCTTGACCTTAGGTCTACTTTGGTGAGTTTTTAGGCTATATAAGGACCTTAGAACCCTCTCTCTCACAGCCATACGAATTTGAAAGAAAACCCTAGGAGAGAAGTGAGAAAAGGGAGTGAAAGTGTGAGAGAAGTGGGAGAAACTCCCTACTACTATCCCTTGCCGCTACACAAGCTGCACCACCCCATTCTCATCGCTTTCTCGGCGATTCCAACTTCATTTCTAGGTAAGAAACCCTAACCCTAATCTGTTTTGGGGTTGTGAAGGTTGTAGGTTATAAAATAGCTAACCTATTTCATTCAATAGGCTACCAAACTGCCGAATACGGAAGCTTTGCAAACCTAGCTGATTCGTTACGATTCTAGGACGAAAGGTGAAGACTTTAGGTGTATAGGTTGCGGTTTTCAACGTTTTCAATGTCAGATAATGATAGATTCATGATCTGCATGCAATTGCACATGTACAAAGTGCTGTCTATTTTCCGTTTCGATTAAAGATGAAGAATATGGAATTTCACATACTCTAGGTATTTGTAGAAAGTACCGTATACGTATAATTTTGGAAATGTGTTTGCTATGATTATTTGTTGTATGAATATATTATATATGGATAAAATACTGATTTGGCGAAAGGATTCGCCCTAATACTTGTTTTGCTAATATACACTATGTATGTTGAAATAGTGTATTCTAGAAAGTACGGTATATGTATAAATTTTGGAGATGTGTTTGCCATGATTATTTGTTGTATGAACATATTATATATGCGTAAATTACTTGTTTGACGAAAGGACTCGCCCTAATACATGTTTTGCTAACATACACTATGTATGTTGAAATAGTGTATTCGAAGTGTTTGTGAAAATGCTTGTGAGAGTAAGTGCTTGGGCGATAGTGCCTTAGGTAGGTGTTGAGATGGGATTCTCAACTACCTTAGAGACGTATATGATTTCCTCCATGTCGGTTGTTTACTTTAACCGCTTATGAAATATATGTGTTTGTATTTCCTGTTTACATGGTGCTTTATAACATGCTTTATAACATGCTTTATGACATGCTTGTTATCATGCTTGAATTACTTTGTTCGTCATGCTTTACTCTACATGCTTTGAATAAGGATTGATTGAGTTTGGGACTATGTTTATAGTCCAGACAATCAATACCATACTTGAGATCGTAGTTGAGATTCATTTCGCCACGTAGGATGTGTTTAACGAACCCGAGTCGTACTTCAGTTGGCGACAGTGGTTAGGCCACGCGAAGTGCTTATGTACTTCATGTCGTTCAGTTGATTGTGCGCTCGGGCTAGTCAGGCTCGTCAAGTAACCCGATATGTCTAATGTATGTTCACCAACGCTACTGCTTGAACCTAGGGTACCAAACTTACTAGTGAAATCCCGTTAACTATGGTACCTCGATCCGCTAAGACTCATGAGCCGGGCGTGGTGGCATGGGACACTGTGGTCGAGCTGTCGGCCTATGCTGGGGCCACGTGCCTCCCCGTAGTGACTATTGAGCAACCAGACTCGTGAGCCGAATACGGTGGTATGGGACACTGTATTCGAGCTGTCGACCCCTATGGCGAGAGCCGAATACGGTGAGACCTGTATTCGTGCTTACAGGCGACGAGCTCTTCGTAGTGTCTTCGAGTATACTCTATGGTCTGTGATTGGCGATGAGCCCTTCGCAGCAGCTAGAGCATGAGTTGAGCCGGGTACGGTGAGATCTGTATTCGAGCTGACAGCCAGCGATTGAGCCGAGTACGGTGAGACCTGTATTCGAGCTGACGGCTAGCAAATGAGCCACATACAGTGAGATCTGTATCCGTGCTGACGGGTGACGAGCCCTTTGTGATGCCTTCGCGATGCTTCTCAAACCATAATATCGTATGAGACTAACTAGGAGTGACGACCCTAGACAGGGTCCTTGTTTGGGAATGATACAAGGGAGGTACTTTAGTTTCCCAATACTGCTGTTTGAAATAGACTAATAACAACTTGGTAATCATGCTCATCATCGCATTGCATGTGCCTGGAAGATGTGGAGCACTGAGGGATGAAAGCATGCCGCGAACGTAAGATGGTGTCGCACGAGGGAGTGTGTGGTGAGGGCATGCATCATGATTGCATTCATACTCGCATTAATAAGAGTAGTTAGGAGTGTTTGATTTTACTGCTTTATCATTACTGCTTGACTGAATTGATAACATGTTAACCTATGCTTTATTGTTCCACTGAGTTAGCTACTCACTCCCACGTTACGGGACGGTGTTGTACACACCAAGCAGACTCTGTCTTAGGTACAGATGAGATGACGACTCAGGAGGCTGAGGCGGACTATGACGAGGACCAGGATGAGTTCTCATTTATGCAGTATTCTGGTGGCTTTGACTAGACTGCCTAGATCGACGGGACTTACAGGGCTCACTTCCTTAGTTGTACTTTTGACATTTTGTTCATAAAACATATATATAATATATATATTATATATATATATTATATATATATATATATATATATATATATATATATATATATATGGTGACTCAGATGGGTTCATACTCTGGAGATTGAGATGGTTTTGTTTCTTTTACATACATATATATACAGTTTCAGTCTTCCGCTTGCCTTTATACAATTGATCTGGAGTCTGAATTACTGTTTTGGTATAATCTCACTCATGTTTATTGCTCTAACACAAACAACATTTAATCATCATTATCTATGTTGCATAAGTGATGTTTTGGAACTCGAGAGTTGAGTTCCTACTCGACCCTCGAATTTTAGGGTACGTTACCGTGGATTTACGTGAACACCTTAAGGCACACAACACATGAGTCGGATGAATTACGTGACACAATTTGTTCACGGATCGACTATTTGTGACATCCAATCCTGGAAGTGATGTGACACTGCATTTGCGAATTACACACATCGATTTGTGCACCACTAACCAAAACCTATGGAATTACGTGACGACCAAGAGGGTCTTTACCCAGTGCACATTACGTCCATGATAAATTATTTGAATGACTAGTTGTGATACATCTTAACACATTACTTGCACTTATAAAGATTATAAACTGAATCATGGAGGTTCTAGAATAACAAGACACATGCTCAAGCCTTAAAGATAAATAACACAAGGCCAATATAATAAAGAGAAGAGTGACAATGGTCAACTCAATAAAGATAAAAGTGGCAATGACCAACATAACAATGGTCAACTTAATAAAAGAAGAGTAGCAATGGCTAACTAAACAAATAGATGAGCGGCAATGGCCAACTCAATAATAAGGAAAGTGGTAATGACCAACTCAACAAAGAGGAGAGTGGTAAGGGCCAACTCAATAAATTGATAAAGGCAAGGGCAAGGCTTGTATCCATGGCCCCCCATAAATTCAGAAAGATCACTTGTAATTAACATCATGCCATAATCCCAAAAGGGCCAGTAAATGTTGATGATAAATTAAACACATGCAGAGAGAAAATTTGAGTAACATGAAAACATAGTATGTAAGAGAAAAGATAATTACATATCAACTTAAATTACTGTAAGCTTAAAGGAATAAACCGTCACCTCTGGTGTTGTTCAATCTTCCTATTAATGACACTGATGATCTATGAAAATCTTAGTCCCAATCTTTTTCCTTTATCCTATTCCACATGACTTAACTAGTTAGAAATTAGAGTCTTAGTAGATCGGATCTAAGTTATCCTAATTCATCTATTGTTGTGGAAAGAAGACTAAAAGAACAAAAGAAGATCTGAATCGTGAACCCGTACTGAAATTGGCTGTAAATCAGATAATCTTTGAGATTATCTTGGCTTTGGTGGAAGCCATGTCGACGTCTTACCTTCCTGCTCCCTTCTTCTTCAACTTCATTCTTATTATTATTCTTGAACGTCGGGCGACATTGTTTTATAGCATTGGAGAGAGGCTTGTAGACTCCTTTCGTGGATTTTCCGTTGCCCTGCGTAATTTTACGTAGGGAGTTTTGCCACGCTGGACAAAAACTGTCTGATTTATGCTGCCCTGTTTTTCGCGCAGCGATGATCGAAGCGGGGTGACGGGTCATGGTCCCACTTCCAAACCATTTTGTCACCAGGTGAGGGATCGAATCCCATGTTTATGAGGCTTGAACGGTCCTGATTAGGGCCGTGATCTCGGTCCTAGTTGCCCTGTGTGTGGAGAACTCGGACGCGCCAGTTCTTGCGTTGGTTGTGGATCAGAATGGCCTGCTTCGCTCGATGGGGCCCACGATCTTAGGTGTCCTTTAAATCCACACCTTCCATTGGATTCTTCACAAAATTTTGGCCCAGAGGAAGATGTTTTCGATCCGAGTTCGGTGTGGCCCATCAAATCAAACTCACGGCGATGGTTTGAATGCAGCGGAAGGTTAGGAATGATCCCTGGTCCGTTTCCAACGCGGTTTTGTCAGGTTTTGGTCGGAGGTCTCATCTGCTCCCAACGGACGGTTCCTATCTTTGAATAATCTGAGGTGATGGCCCACTCCCGATCCGTCGCGGGTCTGCTTGTTTGAACTTTGCAAGCGGGAAAACGAGAAGAGAGTCCTCTTCTTTATGGATAGTCAGTCAGACGTGGTTTGACCGACTTAAGCTATCCAGTGAGCTACGGTTGTATACTCCCCTTGTGCACATGCAACTAGGATGTGGGGCCCACAGAGATGTTTTTGAGAAATCTGCTCCGTCCATTCGATGTGTAAGGTCCTCGAGTTTAAGGATGGGGCTGGTCTAAGCTCCAAGTGGGCCACACCATCAGCCAATGTTCTTTGCTGAAATGGCTTTCGTGTGGGAAGTCGGTTATATCTCTTGCGTACGTTTCTTGGTTTAGTGGATGGCTGGGGAAGGTGGGGTCCACATGTGGTGACCTTCTGGGATATCCATTCCCTTCACCGTCTTCTTCGCATTGTGTTGGGCCAGGAGACTAGGTATGTATCATATCTGAGTTCTGGGTGGGCCACATGATCGGTCGATGTGGGGAAATTGTTTATTGTTGGAAGAAGTCTACATTGTGTGTTTGAAAGTAGGTGGGGAGAACTCCACGCTGGTTGGAGTGATCTTCGGTTCTTGAGTAGGAGGTAAAATAGGATTTCCTAGTTTGAACGTGATTCACTTGTGGATACGATTTCTTCTTGCGGACGTAATATATATGAGAGCTAAGTGTTCACAACCCCAAGTGTAGGGTCGCGATGTAGTAATAATCTCAGTGAGACTGAGGTCGAATCCACAGGGACTAATCTCGTGCATTTCTGAAAGTAACTGGAAGTAGAACTAGAAGAAGATGTAAATCTAAATCTGAAGAATTTTGAAGAATAATTATGAAGGATGTAATTGAAACTTTGTAAATTTAAAGGTAGGAACTAGGGTGCTAAGGATCCACTTGTAGCAATTGAGATGCTACCTTGCTTAATTCAAGAGATCCAACTAGAATCAGAGTCCCATCTTATCTAGTTGGGAGAAGAGACAGTCAAATCTTTGAACTTCTCATTGATTTAGCCTCAATGAAGGAGAATTGTGGTGAATTGGAAGAGATTCCATCACCCAACCATGCCCCGGTGATGATGGCAAACAACGGGATTTACTAAATCCACAATCTCAAATAGAAAAGAAGATATTTAAAGCTATTGCAGACTTATTGTAATTTGAGTCACAACGAACCATTAAAAACTGAAAATATTCCTTAAAATCAACTAGAATTTAATGAAATTCAAACATAAACATGAATTAAAGTAAAGTAAACATCTCAATCACGCTACAAGCTTCACCTCTTAGCCCTAGCTAAGAGGTTTAGCCAACCATAGACATGATTGAACTAAAATCTCTTAAGAAAAGCATAAAAACAACTAAAAACAACTAAGGAAGAAGAAGAAAGACTCTTGGCGGCTACTCTCCACGCTTTTGCTTAACTCCTCAAACATAGATGATGCCTAGGAACGTCCTAGGGAGTCCTATTTATAGTTATGCATCCCCCTCTTACGCACCGGCTTAAAATTTTCGGAAACCGCTTGCAAAAGGTCTCAATTTACGTAATTTGTGTCGGCCCTGCGTTACAACTCTGCGCGATTTCGATAACACCGAAGTCGTATATAAAATTTATCGCATCTGAAATCGTATGTGCAGAGTGCATAGGTAGCTACCGAAGTTGCTTAGGTAGTTACTAAAATTGGCTTCGGTGGTACCAAATTAAGCTTAGGTAGCACAAAAAATTAAGTTGTTTTCTTGCTGGACTGTTTTATGCACTTTAGGTAGCTACCGAAGTTGGCTTGGGTAGCACTGAAATCGGCTTTTTTTTTTTTTTTCTGCTGTTTTACTTATGCTCTTGTTAATTTTTTCTCCATCCTTTGTACTTGATTTCCTTGGATCTTTGGCATGAGAATTCTCCGTTCTTGGTCTCCTAAGATCCCTCCTTTGACTTGGTGATTCTCGAGCATTAAATCCATGCTTTTAGCATCCTTTTCAATCCAAGCTTTTAAATTCACCTTGCAACACAAACATGATTAAAATAGAACATTAAGCATTATTATGTTCATAAAACCAAGTAATAAATGGGGTATAATAAGCAATATTTAACCCTCAACACAATCCCCAACCAACATTTTACTAGTCCTGAGCAAAGTATGCAAAAAATGAACTTAAATGTTCAATGTTCAAACCTTTTTCAGAAAATAATCTTTTGTGTAATCAAGTATGAATGAGTAGACTCAAGTCATGAAAGTGATATTTTGAAAACCTAGAGTCGAATCACATAAGCAATTAATCAAATAAGTTCTTTATCATTTAACTCAGAGCATAGGTTTATATTCCAAGTTTTTCCAATGAATGTTAACTTACTTCCCATGGGAATACTATTCTTGCATAATGTTAGCCATGTTTATCATATCAAAATTAGTCAAAAACTTAAGTACCGATTCCGAATATATCCCCCTTTTTCTTCTTTTTCTAGTTTTTGATTTTATATCGATGGCTACTCTTATTCATTATTTTCCAAATAATTCATCCTTTTCAGAGACCTTTTTCATTCTCCTTAGCGATGTTATCATTTTTCATTCTTTTCATGGCCTTTTTTGTCAATCTCCTATTTTTTAACTGGTTTTTCATCTTTTAAGGTAGATAAAATTCTCCAGGCTCAATTCTCAACATTTATCAATGATTCACATACTAACCATTAGCAATCCTAGCACATCCCAAGGAAGTAGCTTGAACGTGTTCTGTGATTTAAATTAACATGATATACAAATTTTCTCTTAATCATTCAAGAATCTTAGGTGATGGTTTACTCGTGTGATCAAACTCCAACAATTCAAGATCCAATCTTCATCTTATTATCCCACTCAAAGCATTCTTAAGTACACAAACTTTTATTTCCAAACAGATTCCAACTTGAAACATTGAAATTTTTTCAAAATTTTTTTTTTGCTCAAAACTGAGAAAACATTGATTAGTTTACCTAATCCCCCATCCCCAACCTAAAATCTACATTGTCCTCAATGTAAAAGAAATAAACATGTAATGCATATGAGGCAACGAAAAGAAAGGGAATAATGATGGAAAGATAATACCTGAAGGAATGAAATTTGAAGCTTTTCCATGGATCTCAGTATAAAATGGGTTAATAAAAAACAAAAATCAATAGATTATAAGCAAACTACCCTAAACAGCGGAAAGCAAACATCCTAGTCCTAAAGCATATGAAAGTGATAAACCTAACTATATTTCCATCAGACTAGGAGATCAATCCAGGTACACAGGATCAGTCAGAGGTATGGACATATCTTCTGAATCGAATTTCTCAACAAATGGCTTTAACAGATGTTTATTTACTTTAAAAGCATTGTCATTGTTTAGATTCTCTATCTCGATGGCCACATGAGGATAGACATTACTAACTGTGAAAGGGCCGGTCCAATGAGATCAGAGCTTTCCCGAAAAAAGATGTAACCGAGAATCGTACAAAAGAACTTTTTGGCCAGTCAATAATGTTTTTCAAAGGATGTTCTTGTCATGGAACACCTTCATCTTGTCCTTGTAAATTCTCGAGTTCTCGTAGGCGTCATTCCGGATTTCTTCAAGTTCATTCAACTGAAGTTTGCGCAGTGAGCCAGTGTTGTTCAAATTAAAGTTCAGATTTTTAATAGCCCAGTAGGATCTATGTTCCAGCTTCACAGGTAAGTGGCAAGCTTTCCCATAGACGAGTCTAAAGGGAGACATTCCAATGGGAGTCTTAAATGCAGTACGGTAAACCCATAAAGCATCGGTCAAGAAGATTGACCAATCCTTGCGATAAGGGTTAACTGTTTTCTTTAAAATGTGTTTAATCTCCCTGTTGGAAATCTCAGCTTGCCCCCTTGTTTATGGGTGGTATGGAGTGCTCACCTTGTGAGAGATGCCATATTTCTTCATTAAGTTTGCAAATGGCCTATTACAAAAATGTGAGCCTCTATCACTAATGATGGCACGAGACGTTCCGAACCGGGAAAGGATGTTCTCTTTTAAAAACTTAATGACCTTTTGATGGTCATTATTCTGGCACGGGATCGCTTCGACCCATTTAGTGACATAGTCTACAGCTAGTAAAATGTATAAGTTCCCAAAATCGATGCCCTGGCAATCAAATGCTTTAATGATAAGAATGGGGTTTAGGGGTATCATATTTTGACGGGACAATGCTCTCAATTTTTGACAACGCTCACAAGCTCTGTAAAACTCATGAGTATCCTTGAACATAGTGGGCCAATAAAAGCCGCACTGCAGAATTTTGACTGTGATCTTTTTAGCAGAAAAGTGACCTCCATAGGCCTGAGTGTGATAGAAGGAGATGACACTTTGGTGTTCATTGTCTGGTACACATCTCCTTAGAATCTGGTTTGGGCAATATTTAAATAAATATGGATCATCCTAGAAAATTTTGCATATCTCGGTGAAAAATTTCTTCTTATCTTGTGCAATCCAATGTGTCGGTATAAAACCTATGGCAAGATAAGTAGCAATATCAGCAAACCAAGATGAGTGGGAGACTTTAAAAAGTTGTTTATCAGGGAACATGTCATTTATAGGTGTCGTCTCAAGGGAATCAGGGAGGTTAAGTCTCAAAAGATGGTCAGCCACTACGTTTTCTACTCCCTTCTTATCTTTTATTTCCAAATCAAATTCCTAGAGTAGGAGGATCCATCTTATCAAGTGGGGTGTCACACCCCAAACTCAGAAACCAGGCTCACAGAATTTTCGATCGCCTAATCCGGCGCCGACAGCCTCCATAATACCCCATTTTCGGCTCCTATCACTCATATGCCAGATTCCGATCCTGGGATCCTACAAGGAGGATTTTCAATCTGAATTTTTGTAAAGGAGCCTAACCACAAGCATAACCAAGTCACAAAACAACATCACCACATATCCACTATAATAACCATTTGAGTACACTGCAGAAAGGAAATATACAGGTATAATGAAACTCCAGAAAGATTGCCGCACACCCCCGCCTCGGCATTGCTACGTCCTAGCATACCTGCACGCAACGGTCGTGCATAAGCTTACAACAAAGCTTAGAGGGTGTGTGTACAATGCATGTACCAAGCATGAGATATCAGAGTAAGCGAAAATACTGGCAAGTCTATGAGTGCTATCAACCATACCAAAGCTATCCGATGCAAAGCCTATGTAGCCAAATGTCATATGCAAGATGCAACGCAAGCATGTTAGTCCTCATTGAGTCCACATATTAATGCAGTTCATCTCTGGAACATCACCGGGGTCTAGTACACTTCACATTGGCTGCCGCCTCCCTAGTCGCACAACCAGCGAGTGGAAAAGACCTCACTACGCACCCGACCAGTAGTCTGCCAATACCTACCAAGCTCGTTGATAGCGGACCCATTTATGAGCTGATCAGACTCAGCCTAGCTTACAACCCCCTCACTTGGGCGGATAAGACCACACCCCCTTCACAATCGACCACAACATAGTGGGAGACGTGGCTTAATGGTATTCGGTACTCGTGCGCTCATGAATCTACTCAGTCTAGACGTTGGAGCATCTCCTGGTACCAAAAGGGTTCTGAGACTTTCACCCAAGGACATCCTAAGCGCCCACAGTGCTAGAACCAATATTTTCGGTATCCAATCTGACCATCCATGATATGCCTGTGGAGGTCACAGCCCTGATATCGCTAGGGCGCCAAGTGATCATGTCACACAAAATGCGAGATGCATGAGTCATACCATCCAACCATGCATTAAACTTGTGCGTACCGCATGATCATGTGGGGCAACTCCGTCTCACAAGGAGTCCCCTAAATAACTTAGCCCAACGACAAATGCTATGATCAATCATTCCTTACAACAGGCATACAAATGATGCGTATGGCATGATCATGATGTAATACTAAGCATGTTCTCAGTGTGTCCTACTAAACTAAGTACACTAACATGATTATCAGATATAAACAATAATTAGCTCTAAATACATGGTGGGGTCCACAGAAGGACGACAGATCTAGCCCAAACATCCAGATAGGCTCTAAACAGTGGTTAAACCAAACCTGATACTGCATATTCTTCCATCTACGGCAAGGGGTGATGATGTACTCTCCTATAGACAATAGATGGCCTAGGCATCATACTTACATCAAGAACGAGCCTCATGGGTGAGTCTAATGGCTATACAACAAGGTGAGTTGAGAGGGTGAAACTATGTACAATGAGTGGGCTTTCTCACCCTCTCTTATCATGTAATAAATTGGACCTTCCTATGGGGCCCGATCCGTACACAAGGTGGGCTCCAAGGTTTGGATAATTCCTACAAGGTATGGTGGAAAGCACCATCATCAATGGGGGCCCAACGGTTTGGGTTAGCCCAATAAGGGGAGAAGGAAGGTGGGCTTAACAATGGGCCCTAGGGAGGTTTACAGCGGTAGACATTTAACCACCATTGCCTCCTAAGGTGGGTCTCTTGGAATAAGAATCTGAATCACGACGGGGCCCTCGGCCCTTTAAATATCTAGAAAATGGATGGACAGCGTGCGCACATCGTTCACACATGGTGGGCCTCACAAGGCAGCCCACTGCCCTAAAAAATGGGAGAATAGTATGTATATAACACATACATCATAGTGGGCCTCATAAAGCAGCCCACGGTTGGGCGTATAACCTATAAATCAGGGTGGGCCTCTCAAGGCAATGGGGCTCACGACCCTGAAATGAATGGAAAGAGTGTGTAACACATACATCATGGTGTAGGGGGCCCCACAAGGCACTAACGGGCTCCACACATGCTGGACAGCATGCGTATAAAATACATACATGAAGGTGGGCAGATTGCTAGATGTTCGGCCCACCAGCCTGGGGGCCCGCTGGATGTCCAACAAATGGACGGCCTGTATAAATACATACACCTCATGGTGGGCCTACACATTACAGATGGGCCCCACCAAATGGACAACATGTGCATATTAACACATGCATCACGATGGCCAGCTGCTGGACGGTCAGTCCAGCAGCATCCTGGCCCTACTGGGCTTCCAGCCAGTGGACGGCCTGGACTGAAACACATACATGGTGGGTCCCACTAGATGTGGGCCATCCAGGAGGTGGGCCAGCCGCTGGCCTCCCACAAACATCACACTGAGCCTAAGGAGGTCCCAATGGTAACGCCAGCCCCACTGTTTTTCCTACAGCGTGGTCTACTGAGCATTGGATCTGATCATTCTCGGGCCCATGGCCTGGAATGATATGAAAATTCTGGATGGATGGTTTGGATAGCATACACATCACGGTGGGGTCCATGCAGGTGGGCTACTCTGCCAAAGATCGGACTAGTATTTGTGTTTTCCTTTCATCTAGACGGTCCTGCATGACTGACCGGTCATGCAGGCCCATCCCTGGCCAATCAGGGCAGTCCACTTGCTGGACAGCAGGGATGGAATACATACATCATGGAAAGGTCCATGAATGGGTGGGCCACCCAACCCTGAATCAAGCTAATATTTGTGTTTTTCCTTCAACCAGGCCTGTATGACCTGACCGGCCATGCAGGCCCGATTTAGGTAGCAAGATGGGCCCTGCTTAGTGGACGGTTGAATGTCCCCTTGGATGGACAACGTAAATAAAATACATACATCATCAGGGTGGGCCTACAACAGGGGAGAGAGAGAGAGATACGTGTGGTGGGAGAGCTCCGCCACTATGAGCTCCCCTAGAGGTGTAAATACAATACATACAACATGTTGGGTCCCATTTTACGTGGGCCCTCAATCAGAAAAAAATTAGGATTCCCACCACAAAATCATGGTCTAAATGACCATTAACAAGTTGGATATCAAATAAACATCATGATGGGGGTCCATGGAGAATGGCCCCATCATGGATTACATGTATGTATCATGGTGGGCCATTGACTGCACCTTGGGTCCCAAATGGGATCCATACCATTAATCGGTAGGCCCCACTTGACCCATAACTAAAACTACAATCTAATCCTATAAACACCCACCTATAGCTCTTCTTCTTGGTTCCTTGGAATCCTTAGCTCCTAAGCTCTCTTTTCAATGGTGGATGATGAAGTTTGGATGGTTGGATGGTGAGATTTGGGGTAGGACAATGGGTCTAGCACTTGGCTGCTTTTTCTCTCCTTAGGATTTTTCTTCTCTTGGTTGCTAGGAAAATGGAGGGAGAAGAGATGGAATGAGTGAAAGATGAGAGATGTAAGGAGAGAGGGATGAGTGTGTAAGAAGGGATGGGATGGAAGGTATGATTGTTGTTAACTTGGTTACTAGGGAAATTGAGGGAGAAGAGATGGAATGAGTGAAAGATGGGAGATGGAAGGAGAGAGGGATGGGTATGTAAGAAGGGATGAGATGGAAGGTATGATTGTTGTTAACTTTTGGATGAGAGAGGTATGGGTAGAGATTCCTCTCTCCCAACCTAGAATCTTCTGGGATACGTTGTGCGCGGTGTTTACTCGAATTATTTGTGGGCCCACAACTTCTAACTTAGGTATCGCATTGGTGTGCAAGACGCGGCGTTGGAACCGCGGCGACAGTGCGGTCGCGGGGGTATGACTTTCGGGTTGAGTTGACTCAAGTCTTCGGGGTGCATTTTAAGGTCACGCTTATTTACTGTCTATAGGTCATGGGTCACTGAAACTTGACGGAGAGGTTCGCCAGAGTCGGTGGAAGGGTACGGTACAAGGATACGGGTCTTACATGGGGCTTAGCATCAGTCTTAGAAAGAAGGTACTTGAGTGACGCATGATTAGTATAGATGATGATCTTAGATCCAATCAAGTAAGATCTAAATTTGTCTAAAACGAATACCACCGCCAAGAGTTCCTTTTCCGTAGTAGTGTAATTCGCTTGGGCTGAATTTAGAGTCTTATTTGCATAATGTATAACGTAGGGCTTCTTTTCTTTTCTCTGGCCTAACACTGCCCCAATAACATAGTCAGACGCATCACACATAAGTTTAAAAGGAATGTTCCAATCGGGTGGCTGCATGATAGGTGCGGGAGTCAACATGCCCTTGAGATTAGAGAAAGCTTCTTAGCATTTCTTAGTCCGCTCATATGGAACATCCTTTTGAAGTAGATTACATAAAGGACGAGAGATGTGACTAAAGTCCTTTATGAATCTTCTGTAAAACCAGCGTGTCCTAAGAAGGATCGCACATCTCGTATGCTTTTAGGTGGAGTTAGGGTATAGAGAGGATCAATTTTAGCTTTATCTACCTTAATTCCCTTAGACGAGATGATATATCCTAGAACAATTCCCTTACGAATCATGAAATGACGCTTCTCCCAATTGAGTACCAAATTCTTTTCTTCACATCACTTTAACACACATTTAAGATTTTCCAAGCAATCGCTGAAGGACGGACCAAGGACAGAGAAGTCGTCCATGAAGACCTATAGATATTGCCCCACCATGTCAGAAAAAATACTCAACATGCATCGTTGAAAAGTCACGGGGGCATTACATAATCCAAATGACATTCTTCGGTAAGCAAATGTGTCAAAGGGACATGTGAATGTGGTCTTTTCCTGATCTTCAAGGGCTATCTCTATCTAGTTGTAGCTTGAATACCCATAAAGAAAGCAATAGTACGAGTGACCAGCTAGCCTTTTCAAGATTTGATTAATGAAGGGTAAAGGAAAGTGGTCCTTCCTCGTGACGGTATTCAACTTCTTATAGTCAATGCACATTCTCCAACCAGTAGTAACTCTAGTTGGCACGAGTTCATTGTTGGCATTAGCTATGATGGTGATTCCAGACTTCTTAGGATGAAAAGGCCTAGCTATATGTCCGGGGGGGGGGGGGGGGGGGGGGGGGGTGGGGGTTTAATAATATTAAAATAATCAAATCATACTGTCAAGCAACCTCAATATAGAGTATTGAGAGATTGATACGAATGTTGTTCTAAGGACAACCTTACACCAAAAACTAAGGTTTATGGTAGGACAACCTGATTCCTAGAAAGGTCTTTGTATCAAAAACTCAAACTTGATATAGAGGAATAAATAAACAAATAAATAAATAACAAAGAAATTAAATCTAAGTTATTACAACATTCCCCACAACGCTTGAAATGTAAATATTACAACATTCACATCCACACATACATTCCACAACTTTGAATGATAAAAGATACAGAAATTAAATAACCATTCAAACCACAAAACACAGAGAATTATAGTGGTTCGCCTGTGTGTACACCAATTGTTAAACAACAGCCACACAGATTGCTACTCCACTCCTAATATCCTCACACAGGGGATATCAGCGTTCATTATGAAAATAAGTTTCACAGGTTCACCTAAAACCTTCACAATTGTGTCTTTCAACTGGGCTTACACAATTCAAAAACCCACTTTCTGAGTTTTCTGGCTCTCCTCAAATAACCATTAGATTGAGATTTTTCTGGCTTAATCTCAAACAAAAACCAAAAGCATAGAAGATTTACACAAATGTAAAATACCTGGATTTATCCTTTTTGAAGCAGCCCAGAAGAACCAATCGGAGTAGAAGTTCGAATATAGAAGTTCAATGTCCAATACTCACTTTAAAATGGTTATAGGTTCTAATTGATTTTAAATTAAACCAGTTGGGCTTGCTATATTTGATTTTGATTCCAAGAAGACGGAATACAGAAATTCCTCTTTCAAATTAGATTGGAATGTAGAAACAAAATCAAATGCATAAGCTAACAAAAAGAGAATATTAAATAAGCACAGCGTAGCTTAAAAATAACACAAACTTATCTCAGAGTGATGCCTTGAATTTACTTGAATTGAATTGTTAAAAAACTCTGAAATTTATGTTCTATTTATAGTTGTAGAAATCGCATCGTCAACTGGTAGTGTGGCCACCACGACTGGTCGTAGGTCGAACTACATTTTGAAATTTTAAGCGCGATCGGATAAAACCGTTCTACGACTGGTCTTAGGGTGTCCACGACTGGTCGAGACCATCCCAGGACTAGTCGTGAGAAACCAGGAATGGTTGCTAGAGTTTAAGTCATAGCCGCAGGACTGTTCGTGAATGAGTCGGTACTGTTCCTACGACCGGTCGAGCAGACTCCAAGACTGGTCGAAGCTCAACAAAAAAATTTCAAAAATTTACAATAACTTAGGACTGGTCTTGGAATATCTTGGACTGGTCGAGCCAATTCTAGGACTAGTCGAACAGAGTCCAGGACTAGTCTTAGAATAGACCAAACACTTATAAAATATTTTAGTTCGAATTATGTATTCAAAATGACCTACCCTAAGGTCAAACTAAGGTCATACAAACCTTAAATGTGAAGTATGGACATCAAGACTTCATTTCTTTAGATGATGGTTGACCTTTGAAGATTATGAAGCTTGAGATCTCTGATGTAGCTTGAACTTGAGATCTTCTTAAGCTTAGACTTTATCTTGTACTTTAGTCTTGAGTTGTACTTGAGACTTGAACAAGAACATTTGATGTAGCTTTTGTGAAACTTGCAGAAGTAGTCAAAGAACTTGAACTCGAAGTAGATCACCGTTCTTAGCTTGTAGCATTGATGCAGTGACTTGAACATACAAATCAAACACAAGACATAGATTATGTTTTTGGCACCACAAAATTTGACAACCAAAGGGGCAAATAACTATTGCACTTACATAGGAACCACCTGAGTTGGACTCACCCATTGGCTATCGGATATGGGGTATATGATACCCACATCTAATAGCTTAAGAACCTTGACTTTAACAACTTCCTTCATGTTTGGATTTAGTGTATGTTGTGGTTGCCGGGAGGTCTTCGCATTATCCTATAGATAAATGTGGTGAGTACAAATCGAAGGGTTAATTCCCTTGAGGTCCATAATCGACCATCCAAGGGCTCCCTTATACTCAAGCATACTCTCCTGTTCCTACTCAAGGTGGGAAGAAATCACCGTAAAGTATGTCTCATTTTAATCTAAATAAACATATTTCAAATCAGAGGGTAAAGGTTTTAGGTCAAGCTTCGGTGCCTTGAGGTTAGATGGTAGAGGCATTACATCAGTTTGGGGCAATTCTTCAAATTGTGGCCTCCACAGCATAACTTCAAGTATCAGCACGGTATCCAGCATGGTTCCCATCTCCCTAAACATATCATCATCCAAAACATGGGAGTGTGCCAGGCATGTCTCTAGAGGGTCAGAGGATAAGGTCAAAAGTGTTTTATCCTCCACAAAAGAGTCAATCATGTTAATGTCGTGGGAATCATCATCATCCTCTAACTATTTGCCTGTATTGAAAAAGATATTCAACTTCAATGTCATATTTCTAAAAGACACTCATGACTCCATTCATGCAATTAATGATTGCATTTGATGTGCAAGGAATGGGCGACCAAGAATGACAGGTATTTGAGTGCTCATGTCTACGATGGGTTGAGTATCTAGAACGATAAAATCTACCAGGTAGTAGAATTTGTCAACCTGGACCAATCACATCCTCAATTATCCCTCTTGGTACACGAACTGAGCGATTAGGAAGTTGTAATGTGGTTCGAGTGGGTTTTAATTCACCCAAACCTACCTGTTCGTAGACTGAGTAAGGAATCAGATTTACGTTCACTCCTAAGTCAAGAAGTGCCTGCTCAATTTGGTAGTTCCCAATTACACAACCGATGGTTGGGCTACCAGGATCTTTGTAATTTTGTGGCACATCTTACTTTAGGATGACATTCACTTTTTCAATTAAAAAGATTTCCTTTTGAATATTTTGCCATCTTTTGGTTGCACACAAGTCTTTCAAAAATTTGGCATATGAAGGTCTTTGTTTAACAGCATCCAGTAGAGGGATGTTGACCTTCACTTGTTTCAGCACCTCTAGAATGTCTTAAGAGTTAGAGATAGGTTTTGGTGCAATCAACTGTTGGGAGAATGATGCAATCGGCTTGCCTTAAAGTTTCGGTTCTAATTCATGTGGAGTGTTGCTAGGTCTATCAGTTTCATTTATTTCTGGGTCCTTAGACTTTTTAGCCCTTATCAGATTAGATTTGTCAGTGGTCTTCCCACTCTTAAGAGTGGTGATAGATTTAGCTTGCTCCATCTGATTCGAAGATCTTGGGTCACTGAACTCATATTGTGGTTTTGGATTGGGAAGAGGTTGAGCCGGAAGGCTTCCCTTGTTCCCAATTGAATTCTCTGTCTCAAGCCCTTATATGGCCTTTATAAGGTCTTGAAAGGCTTGTAGCATACCCTGATTGAATGCAGATGCTTTAGAACTGGATCCTCTTGAGGTTTCCCTTGATTTGAAATTTGATTAAAGAATCCTTGAGGAGTAGCAATTTGTCCATTCCTCTAACTGAAGTTTGGATGATTTCTCCAACTAGGATTGTATGTATTGGAGGTGGTTCCATTGAAAGGTCTTTGGTAATTATTCACGGCATTAGATTGCTCATTCAGTACATCTTGAAAAGTAGGTATTGTTGGGAAATTTTCAGTTGGTGAATGTTGTAAGCACAAATGCCGTAAACAGTTTCCTTAGCCTTATCCTTCTTTAGTTCCAAGGCCTCGAATTTCCATATGAGATTAGCTACTTTAGTATTGATATCATCATCCTCTTTCAGAAGATATATTCCGCCCCTCTCCTTTAATTGAGTGGGCTTAGAAGTAGTGCTTGATTTTGGGGAGGTGTCCCATGATTGTACGTTCTCAGCAAGTTTGTCCAAATAATCTCACACATCATCGACATTTTTGTTCATGAATTCCCCATTGCACATTGTCTTGACCAATTGGTGCATGGAAGATGTTAGTCCATCATAGAAAAAGTTTGTAATGCACCACGTTTCAAAACTGTGTTGTGGGCATGAATTGACAAGATTCTTGAATCGCTCCCAATATTGGAAGAATGTTTCATCTTCTTTTTGGGCGAAGTTCATGATTGACTTTATGAGGGTGTTCATTTTATGGTGTGTGAAAAATTTCTTTATGAACTCCCTTGTCATATCATTCCATCTACCAATAGATCGAGGATGGAGGGAATGCAACCATGTCTTAGCTTTCTCTTTCAAAGAAAAGGGAAAGAGTTTCAGCCTGACCGTGTCATCGGACACGTTAGGAAAATATAAAGTGGATATGATCTCATCAAACTCTTTCAAGTGTAAATATGAATTTTCAGATTCAAGTCCATGAAATTTTGGAAGAAGTTGGATCACCCCTGGCTTGATATCCATATGTCCCGTATTTTTTGGAAAAATCATGTATGAAAGTGTGATCACCCCCACTGGTTGTAAATAATCTCGTAATTACGAGGTGGGGGTGCTTGATGCACCTCATTCTCATCTTGGATATCCTCAACCGAGGTTGAGGTTCGATCACAGGTTGATTTGCAGCCATCACTTCAATTAACTCCGAGTATCTCGAGTGGTGTCTAATCCTGTGATGGATAGATAAACCCTCAACTAATCCTCCTTCACTCAAGAGACATCGAGTGTTATCATGGACCCACTTAGGCATGAAACACTCTCAGCCCTTAATTTTAGAATCTAACCAAGACCTAAAAGCAAATAGAACTCTAGAAATAGAAAGAGAGAGAATTAGAAAGAAGTTACCAAATTAGAAGTTTCTATATTGGGATCCTGTAAAAGAAAAGGCAAAGTGAGTTAGTTTCTAAAAAAGAAATAAGAAAGTTTATTAAAAAATAAAAATAGGAAGATGAGTTAGTGTTTAAAACTAAAAAGGAAAGTTTCTAAGAAAAACAACTTAGTTTCTAAAAATAGAAAAGGAAAGTTTCTAAACCTAAAATAGAAAGTAGAAAAAACCTAATCTTAAATTAATTCCAAAACTAGTTAATCTCAGAAAAATACAACATTAATCCCCGGCAATAGCGGCAAAAGCTTTTTCACAACCTCAAATGTAGGGTCGAGATGTAGTAATAATCTCGGTGAGACCGAGGTCGAATCCACAGGGACTAATCTCGTATGTTTCTGAAAGTAACTGGAAGTAGAACTAGAAGAAGATGTAAATCTAAATTGTAGAATTTTTGAAGAGTAATTGTGAAGGATGTAATTGAAACTTTCTAAATTTAAAGGTGGGAACTAGGGTGCCAAGGATCCACTTGTAGCAATTGAGATGCTACCTTGCTTAATTCAAGAGATCCAACTAGAATCAAAGTCCTATCCTATCTAGTTGGGAGAAGAGACGGTCAAATCTCTAAACTTCTCATTGATCTAGCCTCAATGAAGGAGAATTGTGGTGAATTGGAAGGGATTCCATCACTCAACCATGCCCAAGAGACGATGGAAAATAACAAGATTTACCAAATCCACAATCTCAAATAGAAAAGAAGATATTTAAATCTATTGTAGACTTATTGTAAATTGAGTCACAACAAACCATTAAAAACTAAAAATATTCCTTAGAATCAACTAGAATTCAATGAAATTCAAACATAAACATGAATCAAAGCAAAGTAAACATCCCAATCACGCTACAAGCTTCACCGCGTAGCCCTAGCTAAGAGGTTTAGCCAACCATAGACATGATTGAACTAAAATCTCTTAAGAAAAGTATAAAAACAACTAAAAACAACTAAGGAAGAAGAAGAAGAAAGACTCTTAAAGGCGGCTCTCCACGCTTTTGCTCCACTCCTCAAACCCTAAATGATGCCTCAGAATGTCCTAGGGACTCGTACTTATAGTTGTGCATCCCCCTCTTACGCACCGACTTAAAAATTTCTGAAATCACTTGCGAAAGGTCTCAATTTACACAATCCGCGTAAGCCCTGCGTTACAATTCCGTTCGATTTCGGTAGCACCGAAGTCGTATCTGAAATTTATCGCATCTGAAATTGTATGTACAGAGTGCTTAGGTAGCTACTAAAATTGTAATACCCTGTCCATTCCATACATTTTCTATGCCTATGTGCACGATGATCGATGCCCTTGGCCAAACTTGAATTGGCCATGCATAGTGCACACCCAACTGACCGAAAACCCAAGACTTCGAAACCCTCGCCATATCGACCGTCCTGTCGCTATGGTCGTGGAGGTACCACCTGTGCATTTGTACGATGCTCCGTTAGTGAGATACGCCGTGAAGAATTGTTGGTATATCATGTGCGCATGACACCATATATTCTATTCCACACATGTGCACAACACATGCTATGCACACATGCACCATGCCGCACATGGGTGGGAGAAACTCTACCCATGTGTGTGATGTCACACACCCATACCACCCCTCTCTCATGTGTATCCAAAGTCAACCCTTCTCCATACAACACCTTATGCATGATGTCATCATGCCATGCCACCTCATGTCTCATTTAATCCAACATTAAGTCCTAATCATGCATTACTTGCCATGATCCTTGCCTAAGCCAATCATAACCGCATTAATCTAACCTAACCACAATTTTAGCAAATTCTCTAGAAATACCCCTTCAATCCACAACATTTTCACCATTTTCCTACCATGAGAGAGAGAGAGAGGAGTGATCTTGGTGGGCCATCAATCCCATCCCTTCCATCCATCTAGTCCATCAAGGTGAGTACACCCTCCTCACTCATTCTTATTTTATTTTCCTTGTGTTTATGTATGGTGGAGATGGTGTTAATGATGAAGATAATTTGATTATTGGAGAGAATAATTATAATGATGATAATGATATGATTAATGGTGTGGATGAATAAGAGGAGACATACAAAACTAATTTGTTATAGACTTCATGTGGGACCCATTGATAGTGGGTCCCACCAGAATGTTTGTATGCCATCCAAACCATCCAAGTATGGCCCATTGGGCTGGCCAAACTCACTCACACACACACACACACACACCCATGCACACACATGCACACAACATCTACAAAAAAATAGTGGACGCTGTTGCTGCCAGCGTCCAGAGGACGCTACAACAAGTGGCATCCTAGTTGCTTGAAATAGGGGCAGGGGCTGTGGGACCACAATGCCCCCCCCAAGATGTATGTATTTGATCCACACCGTCCATCCGATTTCCCAGATCATTTTAGGCCTTGAGCAGAAAAACGAAGCCAATCCAAATCTCTGGTAGGCCACACCATTGAAAATCGTCTTAATAGTGATATTTACTATCAAATCTGTTAGGGCCCACTGTAATGTTTCTGTACGCCTAAACATACAGAATATTGGACTCATTGGGCTTGCCACGACTTGAAGAACCCTATAAATGGAGTGGATCATCTTGATATGGGCCCCACTTATGAAATAACAAAAAAAAAAAAACACAACAAGGCCTGATGCCCTTATTGTCAGCGTCCAGAGGAAGCTGCAGCATGCAGCGTTGTGATCAGGGTCAAATATTGCATATCAGACCCCGATCATTACCTATTTTACGTACATGATAATGCCTAAACATCATATTTTAATTGTATTTTTGTTGCAGGATGTAATAAGGAGTGTTGGACTGAAAAGGGGATTAAAAGCATGGATTTGATGATCCAAATCCACCTGAGCACGGGATGGACCCTAGAGAACCAATAATGAAGAGTTTACACGCCTGGGATCTGAGGAAAGCGAGCCGAAAGGGGCCCGAAAAAGGTCCAGAATGCAAGATCACATGGTTCCCGCCATCCGATCAACTCGAAACTTCATACATGTGATGGGGGCCGCAAATTAACCGTACATATTAAATTTCATCTACTGAAAATCTCGGAAAGTAGCTCAACGGACAGATCAGCCCATTAATCTTCAATTTGGGGCCCACCTGATATTTTGAACTGTCTCAAATTGGGTTTTGACGGTGGAAATAATATGAGGAAAAGGATGGACGGCGCAGATTTTGCCCAAACATCACAGTGGGCCCCGCACGTGATGCATGTACACCATGCAGCACGTCGCTCCCGCACCGCACCGACCGACCGCCCGGTCAACAACGGGCGCTGACCCGCGCATTCACCTTCTCCTTCTCTGTTTCAAACAGCGGACGCAGGTGCGTCCGCCGATTTTGGCCAGTGGGCCCCACTCGACGTCCGGTGTGATGATCGGAGTCGTCCATTCCATGCCCCTTACCAAGCTTTTCTTTTCGCCCCATGCACGTGTATAGATGTGGATCATGGTTAAACGTCAGATGGACGTCGCGTTTAAAACTCAATGGGCCACATTCAATCTAATTCAAGACATTGCATATCTGGACGGTTTTCCGACCCAAGTCGAATGGACGGAGTGGATTTTTAATTTAAGAAGAGGAGTGGGCCCCACCATTTACGCAGCTTCTCTGCGTTTGCGTCAGCAAGGAACGGCCGCTGGCCGTTTTTGCGAAGCGCTGTGGGCCCCACACGTCGCCTGTCCGGCCGATCCAATCCGTCCATCTTGTAGACGGCTGCGAGCACTACAAACCCATGCTGATATTCCACTCCCATGCGTACACGTGTGCATGATACAGAGGCCACAAAAGGGCTGCCCTGCAACGTTCAAAACTGATCTCTTCGTGTTTTGTTCTCTGGGCCGCGTTAATGGACGTTCAAAACCACCCATTCTTGACTGAAATTTCGTCCTGAATCCAATGGACGGGGTGGATTCTCCAGAAAATACCTCTGTGGGGCCCACTGATCATGGCTGCGAAAATTTCCATTCCGTGTCCTGCTACAACTCTGCCACTTACTCCAGCCTTCCAACAGCTATAAAAGAGGAGCTTTTATACATGGAAAAGCATTCAGAAATTGGAGGAGTTCCAGATTTACAGCAAGGGAGAGAAGAAAGAGAAGAAAAGAGAAGAAACAAGAGAGAGAGAAATTGGTTTGATTTCCCTTTTATGGCTTTTTATCTTTATTTTTCCATTTGTTTAATGGAGTTTATGGGTAACTAATCTCTCAGCTAGGGCTGAGATGAAACCCCTAATTTGAATACCCTTTGTTCTATGTTAATTTACTTTAATTAAATTGATTTGTTTCTTTCCTTAGTGTGCTTGATTGTTTTAAATTCTATACTTCTCCATCTATGAACTTTTGAGTCTATGGATGGATGTGGCTTGGATGCTTATTCTAGGTGCTTGTATCTGATCATGAACAGGTTCCTGTAGAGGAAGAAACAGGGTGCTTTACTGAACTGCATATTCCATATGCCCGATTTGGACATGGGATATGTTATTCATGGCACTGCTTAAAGGAATTAGACAATCTGTATGCCCGATTAAGGACACAGATTGTGCTTTCTCCAGATAAGTTGGATCAATCTAATTTAAGGTGAATTAACAGACAAAACAAAGGTTAGGATAATTAGGGGTGGATTCGAAAGTCCTAGTGCTCTCTCTGATTGAATTTTCTTCCTTATTCTCAATAGTTATTTTCCATAGATTTGTGTTAGCCATTTGATCCTTTATTTGTTGAATTAGTTAAGGAGAATCGTGAATTTGAATTGTGACGACCAGTCCTTGTGGATTCGACCTCGGTCTTACCGAGTTTATTACTACATCACAACCCTATACTTGGGGAGTGAACAAGTTTTTGGCGCCGTTGCCGGGGACTGTTTCGGTCCAAATTAAATTTAGGATTCTCTCTTATCATAATTCATAGCTTAGGATTTTACTAACTTAGAGTTCTTTTCTTTATTTTAGAAATTAACCTCTTTCCTGTTTTGTAGGGTCCTGAGATAAACTTCTAATTTGGTAATCCCTTTCTAAATTCTTTACTTTTTCTATTTTTTATTTTAGAATTAGGTTTTTACTTTTTAGAAATTTTCTAATTTTATAATTTCTTTTGAATTTTTTGATTTAGATTTTTCTCTTAAGTAACTTCTTATTTTCTAGTTTTAGAAATTTTTCTTTCCCTTTGAGAAACTAACTCTTCTTGTTATTTTTTTTTAGAAACTTTCTTTTTTAGAAATTAACCTTTGCTTAGGATTTTTATTATCATTGATTTAGGAAACTTGATTTGTTTTTGTTCTATTTTTAAGAATTGAGGAAGAAAGCTACTAAGTGAAGGAGGAGCTTCTTAAATCTTCTGACATCAATCATCTCCTTTTTCCGGGTTCTTTCTTCCCATCTTACTTACATAGTTTTAACTTGTTTTTGAATAGCATAATTTCTAGTTCTAGTTTTCGTTCTCTTAGGTTGTTGCTTAGTTTATGCTAGGACGTAGATCTCTAGATAAAGAACTAGCACCTTTTGATCCTGAAATAGAAAGAACATTCCATAGAAGATTGAAAGACATCCCAGTGGAAATGGCAGAAGCGAAAGGAACTAAAACTCTTAGAGATTATTCAGCTCCTGTCCAACTCAATGCGCCTTCATGCATAGTGTTGCCCACCACCACGGCAACACACTTTGAACTCAAGACTGGGGTCATACAGTTGTTGCCTTCCTTTTATGGGTTAGACAAGGAGGACCCATATCATCATGTGAAAGAATTCTAGACATTTGCTCCACCTTTAAATTTCAAAACTTCTCAGACGATTCGATCCGCCTACGCCTGTTTCCTTTTTCTTTGAAGGATAAGGCGAAAGCATGGTTGAATTCTCTAGAAGTTGGGTCTATCACTACCTGGGACCAATTGTCTAGGAAGTTCTTAAACAAGTTCTTCCCTGTTCACAAAACTAATGCTCTCCGTAGAGAAATCACTAATTTCACACAAAAAGAGGGAGAACACTTTCATGAATGCTGGGAAAGATGGAAGGACTTGCTTCTTAAATGTCCACACCACGGTTTTGAGAAGTGGCAACAAGTACAATACTTTTATGACGGTCTGACACCCCAGAACCGTCGCATGGTTGATGCCACCAGTGGAGGGTCCTTCATGACCAAGAGCGATACCGAAGCGTGGAAATTCTTTGAAACCTTGTGTAAAAACTCCCAGCAATGAGACTATTCAGATAGAGGTGAAAGAAGTTCCCAACCACAAAAGAGAGGTGGCATATATGAGATAGGAGTCACACCAGATCTCCATGCCAAGATTGATGGCCTGACAAAAAAGGTTGATGCTCTGATGTTGCATAATGGACCCCCACAAACAACTCAAGCCGAGGCTTGTGCCATATGTTCTAGTCCTTCCCATCCTACGCAATCTTGCCCATCTAGTACAGCATTTCCAGAATTCCTCTCTGAACAAGTTCATGCTTTGAACACCTTTCAGAAACCTGGGAATGATCCTTACTCGAACACGTACAACCCAGGGTGGGCTAGGCATCCAAATTTTTCTTGGGCAAAAGGATCGCAACAAGGAGGACTATCTGGAAATCCTCCTATGCAACCTCAGCAGTTTTCGCAATATCAACAACTGCTTGCACAATCAAGGAAACCATCTCTTGAGGATACACTCCATCTTTTTATGCAAAGTTCTCTCCAATTCCAAAAAGACACCCAACAAACCTTACTAGCCAATCAGCAAAGCTTACATACAAATGCACAATCCATTGCCAAGCTGGAAGTACAAATGGGTCAACTAGCTGCCACATTGAGTGAGAGAGAGAAGGGTAAGTTCCCTGGCCAACCTGTGGCTAATCCAAAGGGACATTATGAGATTGGCTCTAATTCCAACCAAGGGCAATACCATGAGCAAGCCAAATCGATCATTACCCTTAGGTCAGGCAAACAGATTGACAATAAAATAGAGATACCTAGGGATGAATCAAATCAAGGTGAAGCAGAGAGACACACCAATGCATCCAAAGTCCAAAAACTCTCTGACTCTCCAAGAGCCGCTGACGTGCCGCCTTACGTGCCCAAAGCACCCTTTCCTCAACGTCTGGCACTAATGAAGAAAAGAAACAACTTTGATGAAATCCTGGACGTGTTTAAAAAAGTGCAAGTCAACATCCCGTTGCTTGACGCTATTAAGCAAGTCCCTACTTATGCTAAGTTTCTTAAAGATTTATGCACTCAAAAGCGTAAGCAGAATGTTCATAAGAAAGTCTTCCTTGCAGAGCAGCTCAGCTCCATGATTCAACATAACACCCCTCCTAAATTTAGGGATCCAGGAGCTCCTACCATCTCTTGCGGCATAGGAGATCATAAAATCGGGAAGCCGTTACTTGATTTAGGGGCGAGCGTCAATTTGTTACCATATTCGGTTTATGAGCAGCTAGGACTTGGTGAGTTGAAACTGACTAAAATAACATTACAACTAGCTGATAGATCTGTCAAGGTGCCCCGGGGTGTTATTGAAGACGTGCTAATCCAGGTTGACAAATTTTATTTTCCAGTGGATTTCATAGTTATAGATACTCAGCCTGTTCAGAATCCTCATAGTCAAATCCCAGTCATTTTGGGTCGTCCATTTTTGGCCACATCTAATGCTATTATAAATTGCAGGAATGGAGTTATGAAGTTGTCATTTGGTAACATGAATATTAAACTTAATGTTTTTAATGCAGGACAACAACCCGCGGATTTGGACGACATATTTGAAGTGGACATGATCGAGAGTCTAGTGCAGGACTCCTTCCGTAAATCTTTAGAAGATCCACTTGAGACCTGCTTAGCACAACATGGCATGGATTTTGACATAGATAGTCCCATCCACGAAGTCAATGCACTGCTCGACTCTACTCCTATATTGGAGACCGAAAAATGGAGAGCGAAAGTGGAACCTCTTCATCCCTCTGAGACTCTTCCTGACAACACAGTTTCTAACTCTGAGAAAGCAAAAGAGAACAGGTTGCTTAATGTTCTTCGAACATATAACGCAGCGATTGAACGGAAGATAGCAGAAATATAAGGAGTGTGCCCCACTGTATGTAAGGATCATGCTGCGGAAATATCACGTAAAATGCAAAGGAAGCATGATCCTAACATGGAAGAAGTCGTTCGAGCAGAAGTCCTTAAATTGTTTGATGACAGTGTCAATTACCTCATTTCAGATAGCACAGCTCAAGGGAACTCACATCACTTGTCTGGGATTGGTTAACCACGTGTTGAGGTAAGTTCTTTGGCGGACCCTGGTCTTAAAGATTAATGAATTCATGGTCCGTTCCTGTCTGGCTGAAGACGTTAAACTTAGCGCTCCTGGGAGGCAACCCAGCATTTCTTTTCTTTTCCTTGTTAGTTAGTTCAATGTTTGTGGGTATCATTACTGCAAACCCTCACGAGACTACAACTCGTCCACTAGGGGTAACCTAGGGGTTTAAAGGCTTGTTGCATATGCTAAATGCAATCGAGAGCACCTGCGAAAGTGGTATAGGTAGGATCTTTTTATTTTACTGATTTCTCTCTTGTGATGACTCGCTTTTACGCTGATATTTTTGAGAGCTTCTTGATTCTCCATCCAGGTACTATCTTTCCCTCACTCCTCTTTTCTTTTCGTTGTCTCATCTACATCGCATGCTTATTTCTTTTACATTGAGGACAATGTAGATTTTAGGTTGGGGGTGGGAGATTAGGTTACCTAATCAGTATTTTCTTGGTCTTGAGCAAAAATTGTGAAAATTTTTAAAATTTTTCTGGAATTCCTATTTAATTCAAAGTGATTTTGAAGGATAGTTGTGATTTTGAAATTACAAGATTCAGAATGTGAGAAATTTATGACTCTTGGATTCGGTTGTCTGGTAGATTTCACACTTAAGTTTAAATTGTTAATCCACGATTAGAAGTTGTAAACATTGATTGAGCCATGATTTCACATATCCGATCTCGTTTACACATTAAGTTTTCAGTTCGATATTAATTGATAACATGGTAATCACTAAGCATGAAGAGAACCAGCCTGAAAAATAAAATTTTTAGCATCAGTCTATAAAGAAGAATTGAAAGAATAAGTCGCATAATCGTCATCATAGGTTTGCTCCCTATAGATGAAGATTCGATTCCTCATAGTTGACATGAGAAAAGATTTAGGCGACAAGTTTTCATCATAGGTTTGCTCCCTATAGGTGTAGATTTGATTCTCCTCCTTGGCGTACTATTCATAAAGAAAATCAAAAAAATGGTAGAATAAAAGGCTAATCTGTAAGGCAAGTGTTGGTTTCAGGTTTAGTCGTCATGCACTCCGTGGTTAATTACCAATGATATCATGAAATTAACAATTGGATCTCTTAATGATCGTAAGCCAAGATTACACTATACACTAATGGAACTCAATGTTTAGGATGTTCTAATTAATGGATTAATATTTTGAACTTGATTATGAAGTTTACTGTAAGCTTGATTTCAGGAGAAAAATCTTCTCACCATTCACGAATTTTAGAATTTTCACACCTCAACTATCTGTTCACAAGTCACTTGAGTTTACAGGAATTGTCTTTTATTTCTGAAAGTATTTTTTCGCATGTTTTGCTCGGGACTAGCAAAATGCTGGTTGGGGGTTGTGATCAGGGTCAAATATTGCATATCAGACCCCGATCATTACCTATTTTACGTACATGATAATGCCTAAACATCATATTTTAATTGAATTTTTGTTGCAGGATGTAATAATGAGCGTTGGACTGAAAAGGGGATTAAAAGCATGGATTTGATGATCCAAATCCACCTGAGCACGGGATGGACCCCAGAGAACCAATAATGAAGAGTTTACACGCCTGGGATCTGAGGAAAGCGAGCCGAAGGGGGCCCGAAAAAGGTCCAGAATGCAAGATCACATGGTTCCCGCCATCAGATCAACTCGAAACTTCATACATGTGATGGGGGCCGCAAATTAACCGTACATATTAAATTTCATCTACTGAAAATCTCAGAAAGTAGCTCAACGGACAGATCAGCCCATTAATCTTCAATTTGGGGCCCACCTGATATTTTGAACTGTCTCAATTGGGTTTTGACGGTGGAAATAATATGAGGAAAAGGATGGACGGCGCAGATTTTGCCCAAACATCACAGTGGGCCCCGCACGTGATGCATGTACACCATGCAGCACGTCGCTCCCGCACCGTACCGATCGACCGCCCGGTCAACAACGGGCGCTGACCCGCGCATTCACCTTCTCCTTCTCTGTTTCAAACAGCGGACGCAGGTGCGTCCGCCGATTTTGGCCAGTGGGCCCCACTCGACGTCCGGTGTGATGATCGGAGTCGTCCATTCACTCAGGAAGATGTCCACGCCCCTTACCAAGCTTTTCTTTTCGCCCCATGCACGTGTATAGACGTGGATCATGGTTAAACGTCAGATGGACGGCGCGTTTAAAACTCAATGGGCCACATTCAATCTGATTCAAGACATTGCATATCTGGACGGTTTTCCGACCCAAGTCGAATGGATGGAGTGGATTTTTAATTTAAGAAGAGGAGTGGGCCCCACCATTTACGCAGCTTCTCTGCGTTTGCGTCAGCGAGGAACGGCCGCTGGCCATTTTTGTGAAGCGCTGTGGGCCCCACACGTCGCCTGTCCGGCCGATCCAATCCGTCCATCTTGTAGACGGCTGCGAGCACTACAAACCCATGCTGATATTCCACTCCCATGCGTACACGTGTGCATGATACAGAGGCCACAAAAGGGCTGCCCTGCAACGTTCAAAACTGATCTCTTCGTGTTTTGTTCTCTGGGCCGCGTTAATGGACGTTCAAAACCACCCATTCTTGACTGAAATTTCGTCCTGAATCCAATGGACGGGGTGGATTCTCCAGAAAATACCTCTGTGGGGCCCACCGATCATGGCTGCGAAAATTTCCATTCCGTGTCCTGCTACAACTCTGCCACTTACTCCAGCCTTCCAACAGCTATAAAAGAGGAGCTTTTATACATGGAAAAGCATTCAGAAATTGGAGGAGTTCCAGATTTACAGCAAGGGAGAGAAGAAAGAGAAGAAAAGAGAAGAAACAAGAGAGAGAGAAATTGGTTTGATTTTCCTTTTATGGCTTTTTATCTTTATTTTTCCATTTGTTTAATGGAGTTTATGGGTAACCAATCTCTCAGCTAGGGCTGAGATGAAACCCCTAATTTGAATACCCTTTGTTCTATGTTAATTTACTTTAATTAAATTGATTTGTTTCTTTCCTTAGTGTGCTTGATTGTTTTAAATTCTATACTTCTCCATCTATGAACTTTTGAGTCTATGGATGGATGTGGTTTGGATGCTTATTCTAGGTGCTTGTATCTGATCATGAACAGGTTCCTGTAGAGGAAGAAACAGGGTGCTTTACTGAACTGCATATTCCATATGCCCGATTTGGACATGGGATATGTTATTCATGGCACTGCTTAGAGGAATTAGACAATCTGTATGCCCGATTAAGGACACAGATTGTGCTTTCTCCAGATAAGTTGGATCAATCTAATTTAAGGTGAATTAACAGACAAAACAAAGGTTAGGATAATTAGGGGTGGATTCGAAAGTCCTAGTGCTCTCTCTGATTGAATTTTCTTCCTTATTCTCAATAGTTATTTTCCATAGATTTGTGTTAGCCATTTGATCCTTTATTTGTTGAATTAGTTAAGGAGAATCGTGAATTTGAATTGTGACGACCAGTCCCTGTGGATTCGACCTCGGTCTTACCGAGTTTATTACTACATCACAACCCTATACTTGGGGAGTGAACAGCAGCGTTTTGCTGCTTATTGAGAAGGCAGGGACAGTGGGTCTCACCACAAGCCCCACCGTGATGTATGTCGAGCATCAACACCGTGCATTTGATGGGTCCCCTTTAAAAATGGGATACCTGAAAAATCAGCCGTCTATGGAACTCAGGTGGCCCACACCATCTAAAATCATGTGAAGACTGGATAAAACATATAAAAACACTTGCTGGGGTCCACCTACAGTTTGGATGCATCTGAAACTCGGAATGACCCCTCAACCAAGTGGGACACACTGTAACGACCCGTAACTTTCCGTACTTTGGCTCGAGCACCACCTCGACCAGAAATCAATTAGGATTAAATTCTTTAGAAATTTAACAAAGTTAACTAAGTGCAAAACTCGATTAGCCATGAAATCCGTTGGGATTGCTTTAAATACGATCTGCAAGACCCAAAACTTGCAAAATCATTGACTCTAGGTTACCCTAAAGTTTAGGATCAAACTCATTACCCGGCTACTCTCAGGAATGACTTGAAACTTCGTATTAGGTCTAGACCGCACATCGGAAGTCCGATTAACACGAAGTTAATGAACTAGGACCGCCTCACTGGGCTTGACAACCACCTCGGAAATCAGGTCCAGTCGATGTCCCACGGCCATTCGCTTGAGTCCAAAGCGAGGGAGTGTGAAAACCACTCTTTTCTTTACAAAATAAATATCTGGAATAGTGATCTGGTACCACTCACTTGCGGATCAGTATTAAGCAACCAGACCGTCAGAATCAGACCAAATTACACCCTCGGATCAGGAAAAATTTCAGGAACATTTACATGTACTTGGAATTTCGGATCGTGGCCCACTAACCGTTGAACTGAAAATGGTCCGTCACGTGTGATCTGGGAATCCGACCGAGACGAAAACGTAATCCCACGTAGATCCATGAGTTGTGAGCTTAAGTCTGACGTTTGGCTCAAGGAGGGCCACCAGAAACCCTCTTTTGAGTTGGAAAAGCGCCGAAATGCTTATAATAGACGTACCCCTTGAACAGGAGTCTATTTCGGAGAGGTTTTAAGCTATATAAGGGCCTTAGAACAACCCCTCTCACAGCCATACGAATTTGGGATAAAACCCTAGAGAGAGAGAGAAAAGGGAGAGAAAACTTGGGATTTGTGGGAGTACCTTCCTCCTACTGCTTTCGATCATCGCACGGCCTGTACCGCCTCTTTCCAGGCGCTTTCCCGGCGATATCAACTCCGTTTTAAGGTGAGAAACCCTAAGCCTAGATCTGATTTGAGGTGTATAGGCTATAGGTTATGAAATAGCTAACCGATTCCACTCTTTAGGCTAGAAAACTCCCGAATACAGAGGCTCATCAACCCTTGTTGATCCGTTGAGATTCTAAGAAGCAAGGTGAGGACTTTAGGTGTATAGGTTACGGTTTTCAACGCTTTCAATGTCAGATAATGATAGATTCATGATCTGCATGCAATTGCACATGTACAAAGTGCTTTCCATTTTCTATTTTGATTAAAGTTGTAGAATATGGAATTTCACATACTCTAGGTATACGTAGAAATACCGTATACGTATTTTTTTTGAAAAAATGTTTGACATGTTTATTTAATGTATGATTATACAATATATGGATAAAATACTTGTTTGGCGAAAGGAATCGCCGTAATACATGTTTGCTTGTTAACACTAGGTATGTTGAAATTGTGTATTCTAGAAATGCCGTATATGTATAAATATTGGAAATGCAATTGTCATGATTTATTGCTGTATGATTATGGTATACATGGATAAAATACTCGCTTGGCGAAAGGATAGCCCTAATACGTATTTTGCTAACATACGTCATGTATGTTGGAATAGTGTACTCTAAGTGTTTGTGTAAATGCTTGTGAGTGTAAATGCTTAGGTGTTAGTACCGTAGTTCGGTGCTGAGATGGAATTCTCAACTACCTTAGAGTCATGTATGATTCCCTCCATGTGGATGTTTACTCTAACCACTCACTTATGATGTATATGTATTTGTATCCCTATTTGTATAGTGCTCTATAACATGCTTTACAACATGCTTTATATCATGCTTTATATCATGCTTCATAACATGCCTTATGACATGCCTACTAGCATGCTTGTATTACTTTGTTTATCATGCTTTACTCCACATGCTATGGATGAAAATTGATTGAGGTTGGGACTATGTCTATAGTCCAGACATTCAGTACCAAACTTGAGGTTGTGGCTGAGATTCATGTCGCCACAAGGGATGTGTCTGACGAACCCGAGTCGTACTTCGGTTGGCGATAGTGGTTGGCTACACGGAGTGCTTTTGCACTTCATATAGCCCAACTTGTTGTGCGCTCGAGCTAGTCAGGCTCGTCAAGTAACCCGATATGTCGAATGTGTGTTCACCATGTTTGGTCATTACTGTTTGAACCTAGGGTACCAAACTTACATGTGGCAATCCCGTTAACCATGGTACCTCGATCCGCTAAGACTCATGAGCCGGACATGGTGGTATGGGACACCGTGGCCGAGCTGTCGGCCTATGCTGGGGCCAAGTGCCTCCCCGTAGTGACCATTAAGCAACCCAAACTCGTGAGCCGAATACGGTGGTATGGGACACTGTATTCGAGCTGTCGATACTTACTGCGAGAGCCGAGTACGGTGAGTCCTGTGCTCGTGCTGACGGGCGACGAGTCCTCTGTAGTATCTTCGAGTATACTCCAAAGGTCTGTGATTGGCGACGAGCCCTTCACAGCAATTAGAGTATGAGTAGAGCCGAGTACGGTGAGACCTGTATTCGAGCTGACGGCTAGTGATTAAGCCGAGTACGGTGAGACCTGTACTCGAGCTGACGGTCAACAATTGAGCCGCATACGGTGAGATCTGTATCCGCGCTGACGGGTGACGAGCCCTTTGTGATGCCTTCGCTATGCCTCTCAAACCATAATATCATATGAGATTAACTAGGATTGACGACCCTAGAATGGATCATGTTTGGGAATGATACAAGGGAGGTACCTTAGTTTCCCAATACTACTGTTTGAAATGGACTAATAATAACTCGGTAATCATGCTCATCATCGCACCGCATGTGCCTAGTAGATGTGGAGCATTAAGGGAGGTATGCATTCGCGAACGTAAGATGATGTCGCATGAGGGTGGTTTGGCCAGGGCATACATCATCATGTCATTTCATTCTTGCATTTAACAAGAGTAGTTAAACTTGTTTGATTTGTACTGCTTTATCATTGCTGCTTGATTAAATTGATAACATGTTAACCTATGCTTTATTGTTCCACTGAGTTAGCTACTCACTCCCACGTTACGGGACGGTGTTTGCAACACCAACCAGACTCTGTCACAGGTATAGACGGCGTGTCGGTTCAGGAGCCGGAGCCCGATTTCGACGAGGACCAGGATGAGTTCTCATTTATGCAGTACTCTGACGGCTTTGCTTAGGCCGACTGCATCGCGGGGATTTCAGGACTCATCTTTAGATTGTATTTTGATTATTGACTCAGAAACAGTACATGTATATTGGTACTCAGTTAGTGTTCATACTCTGATGTTCATAAAAATTTTGTTTCTTTACATACCTTAAATATACAATTTCAGTCTTCCGCTTGCCTTTATACAATTGAATTGGAGTATGAATTACTGTTTTAGTATAATCTCATTCATGTTTATTGTTCTAACTCAGACAACATTTAACCATCATTATTTATGTTGCATAAGTGATGCGTTGGAACTCGGGAGTTGAGTTCATACTCGACCCCCGAATTTCAGGGCGTTACACACACATAATGGATGGGCTAGATTCATGAACCACATCTTGGTGGGCCCAACAAATGATTATGAATGTTTAATGGAGGGTAACCCTCTCAACTTGTGTGTGTGGTATGGCCCACACTAGTCACAGACTGACTTGATTTTAGACCCCACACAGCTCGACCTCATGGGAGGTCCCCATAAGCTCCACTGCATAGAAGCCTTTGTGAGTTCCATTGATGTGTTCACAATGGTATTAGAGTAGTGGGCCAAAAAATGTTAAGGCCCATTTTGAGTGAATGCCATGTGGGCCCATCAATGGTAGTCTTGTTTGGGCCAACCATTAGGCCTCTTCGGCAAGAGTTTGTGATCTCCATGTGTTGAATGTATGCTGAACTGATATTGTAATTTTTGAAGTGATGGTGATGAATCCCTTAAATGGGCTGATTGTGGAAGCCAAATGGACCACCCAACAGGCCATACAAGTAGGTTATGGCAACCCATTAATCGTTCCATTCTAGTAGGTAGTTTGTGATAACAAACAAACATTATTCATGTTTTGGTTGCGATTATCTATGCTTGTGATGGTGGGACATGTGTAATGAGGGTGTATATGATGATGATATATGGGGGAGGTTGGATACTATGATAATACATGTGTACACCTATGCCTATGTGAGCCTAAGGACTAAGTGGGGCCACCTCATGAACCGCCCAGAATTACTAAAAGTGTGCTAAGTGTTGATTGGTGGCATGATACATGTACACAAACCCATTATGAACCCATTGAGATGAACCACTTAATCCTTATATGCCAATGAATGTGTCGGTGACGCAACCATTTTTATAGACCATATGCGATTCTTGTTGTGTGTTATGTTAAGTGATGGTTTGATAACTAGCTATGAAATGGAGCGGATCTGTACACGCTTGTGATGCGGATGGTATAAACACTTGCATAACCTTCTTGACCATGTGTAAGGAGTGCACACTAGACTATTGTTTTACTTATTTGACATTGTGGTAGTTTTCGGCTAGCCCAGCGTGTTATACATGTTGGATTTATGTACACACATACATATACATACATCATGGACTTGAGGTGCACATTGTATGCAGTGTGATCATGCATGGATGCATGTGCATATTGAGATCACAGGATGATGATGGTGCATTTTGTGCGGATGTTGCACATATATCCGGTCTAAGATGACCGTGGGTCGAGGTTGGATGTGGATGGGAGAGGAGCCCGATTGGCCTTAGAGTTACCTTTTGGTTCATACATGACGTAAATGCATAGTATTGCTAGTGTGTAGATATATTGCTTGGTGTGCATGTGTATATCATAGCATATATCATAACATCCTTGTGTGACAGATGGAACACCACAACCACATTGTGGTTGTACTGATGAGACCACCACAGCGACATCGTGGTCGTTATATATGGACACTGGAAATTTGAGTTTCTTTATACTGGGTCCCAAACCCCTGGGTGAAACTCCCTAAACCTCGAGTGGTATCCTTGAGCTTCATCATCAAGACCGGGTGGATGCCATGGGTCACCTAGTGCCGAAGATCATGGTAAGCCTGGCTCTCGTCGATGCGGTCGGGTGAGAAGAGGTTCAGCCACGCCTAGTTGAAGAGTTAGAGCGAATGTGGTTGGGTTTGACCAACCCCTGAAATGGGTCCACTACTGGCATGTCGGGTGGGTATTGACATGGCTATAGGCTCCCCATTGACAAGGCGGGTATGCAAGGCCTCTATTCAACAAGTTTTGGACTTGTTCTGGATTACAGGCCCCGGTGATTCCCAATGATAATAACTATATTGTGATGTGAATTTTTAGAGGAGGATCTGCATGCCTACATATATCTAGCATGCCTTTACATATCATCACTTGCATTGCATCCTATCCACTTGGCTTTATGTAGCATTACATATCACTATGTTTCAGTTCGTGTAATTTGATATTTTAATTGTTACTGTATGCTTGTACACTACTCACACACGAGTGTACTCACTAGGCTTTTTTTCCTAAGCTTTCTATTTCCTAATTTTTTTAGGGCAGGAGTAAGTTGGAGGACTTATGTAAGGCCTGTATCCTAGTCCGTACTGTTCCGTCGACTCTTGCGATCCTTCCCGTCGAATTTCGGTAACCTGTGATATATAATTGACGTTTGTGCGCGACTCTAAGTTGTATCCCGTAGATTTGAGTCGGGTTAATCCGAGACTTGTACTATTACGACCGCACAGTCGCCACGGTTCCAACGCCTCGACTTGCGCACCGATCCGATACCCAGGTCAGAAGATGTGGGCCGCGTTTATTTCGAAGAAACGCCGTGCATTTGTGAACCCAAGAGAATCTCTACCACCCATCCCATTAATCAATCAATCAATCAATCAATCAAAGTACACAACTCATGCTTTCTTTCTCCCCAAGTCAAGCAACCTACCAAGTCAACTCTCAAGTCAAGTACAACTATCACCTCACATCCATCACCTCTCTTACAACCATCCCTTCTCTCTCTCTTTTTCAACACATTTTCCAAGCAACCAATGCGGTGGACGTCCAACAATTCTAAGAGAGAAAAGTGTGTGTGTGTGGCCCACTTCCTCTTCCAAAATCCATCATCCTAGCTCTTCAATTCTCATCACCTTCCATCAAAGTGAGACACAAGGAGATCGGCGTTCCATCGGACCAAGAAGATCGAATAGGTGGGTGCTTCATAGGCCTAGATTTTTATGTTTTGATGATGGGTCAAGTGAGGCCTACCGATTGATGGTATGGATCTCACTTTGGACCCTAGATGTGGCCGATGGCCCATCCTTGATTCTCATGATCATTCCATGATGGGGCCATTCTCCATGGACCCCATCATGATGTTTACTTTCCTTGCATAAATAGGGTCATCTAGACCTTGCATTTTGGTGGAGAAGGAATCTCCACCGTTGATTTTTAATTCGGTGGGCCCACATGTATTGGGATCCACTTGATGTATGATTGGATGCATGGAAGGGAGGGCCCATAGTGCTGGGGTCCCTCCATCGCACGTGTCTCTTTCTCTCTCTCTCTCCCTCTCTCTTTCATATTTTTTTGGTGTGATGATATGGTCGTGTGGCCCGCCCGGATGGATCCCACCTTGATTTGTGTCTTATCTACACCATCCAGCCATTTGGTGGCCCACCTGTAGCACATTTGTAGGTGGGGCCCACCTTGAGTATGTGTTGTATGTAAACCATCCAGCGTCTAGGGACGCTGGACGTGGCTGCACAATGAAGTGTGAACTGTCAGTGTCGTGTACTGACGAGCTAACAAAAAAAACTATATCAACTTGATTCAAACCTTAGGTGGACCGCTCATACAGGCCCCACCTTGATGTATGGTCCAATCCACGTTGTCCATCTCGTTCCCTAGATCATTTTAGGCGTTAAGCCGAAAAATGAAGCCAATACAACTATCTAGCGGGCCATAGCATAGAAAAAATAGTGTTTTTACTGTTGAAATCCACCTTGATGTTTCTGTACACCAAAACATGTCGAATATTGGGCTTGATGGGTCTGTCTTGGGCCATAGAAACCAATGGTTGGGTCAGATTCTTCTGATGCGGACCCCACATAGGAAAAACTACGGAAAAATATATTTTTTTTAAAACATAATATACATGCAGCAGGGCTGCTGCTGCTGACGTCCAGAGGACACTGCAGCAGCGTCCTTTGCTGCACGTTAGTAAGAGGCAGGGACCGTTGGATCCCAGCCGTGGGCCCCACCATGATGTGTGCCGTACATCAACACCGTGCATTTGGTGGGCCCCTTTAGGACATTGGGCCACCCCAATAATCAGCCGTATGTGGGACTCAGGTGGCTCACGTCACAGGGAAACAGTGGAGGATTGAATGTCTGCCATTGAAACCCTTTGGGTTTCGCAGAAGTTTGGATAATTATGAAAATTGTTTTTCCTCTTCATCCGGGTCTGGTGACCTTATCAACAGATTGGATGGAAAATAAACATTATGGTGGGCCCCACGTGGGACCCACTGATGTATGTGTTCCACACCTTCCATTAGTGTGGCCTCCACCAAAAGGTATTTGCTTTATCTATGCTGTCCATCCCTATGGGACCCACCATGATGCATGTGTTGTATCCAAACCATCCAACCCTTTGGCAAGCTCGTCTTAAGGCTTGAGGCTAAAAATAAGATAGATCAATGATCAAGTGGACCATAATGTAGAAAATAGTGGGTCTGAACGTTCATCATTAAAACCCTTGGGCTACAGGGTTTGGACCAATATGATATTTGTTTTTCCTCTAAATCCAGGTCTTTCTAACCTTATGAATAGTCTGGATGGGAAATAAACCCTATGATGGGGCCCACTGAAATTTAACCATGGGAATCATTATCTAGTCTAGCTGATCTTTTGATATGATTCATTTTTATACATATATATATTGATTTCAAAAAATAGATGAATTGTGTTATCCCGTTCAACTCGGCCCATTCGACTCGGCCCATTTGATTCAGCCCATTGATTCGGCCCATTTGATTCGGCCGATGTGATATACAAGGCCCGTTGTTGAGACCCACCTTGATGTATTTGTGGCCCGTCCGTTGAGGCCCACCTTGATATATATAAGGCCCATTTGAGGAGGCCCATCTTGATGTATTTGTGGCCCGTTCGTTGAGGCCCAATGGGATGTACACAAGTCCATTGTAATATGTGATTCCACCATGGTTTATGTAATGATGTTTATGGCAGGCCGTGCTTTGGGAGCAATGATGGTTAGACGTCCACATTGTAAGAATAATGTTGGTTAAATGTCCTCATTGTAACTCTCCCTAGGGCCCATTGATAGGCCCATACTTGTTATGTGTATGCCATCTACGCCCATCTTCGTTGTGAGGATAATTCATCACCTTATAACATGCTTAGTGTAACTCCATGACTTATGCCCATACGCATCATATGTATGCTTGATATGAGTAGTGACTGATCATAGGATATGCTATTGGGTAGATTATTTATGAGACCCATTGATAGGAGTTTCCCACATGAGCACGTGGTACGCGCAGGATTGCTGCATGACAGTACGGGGTAACTCATGCATCTCCTATATGTGTGACTTGATCTTTGTACGCCCTAGCGACATCAGGGCCATGACCTCTACAGGCACATCGTGGATGGCCTATCGGATACCAAAAATACTTGGTTCTAACTATAACAGCCCGAATTTTTTCCAACCTAGAATTAGACGTCCTTAGGCAATGGGTCAATCCTAACACCAGTTTAACTTCTCAAACACTCAATTAAAGCCTCAAATCCCTTTTCAAACCATTTTCTTCACAAATCCCACCCTTCACCACCTTGTTCTTTCAATATTTTCTAAGTACTTTCACCTTAGACACTATCTTAAAGTTTAGGTAATGAAGAACAATACTTAAATTAAACATTGTTAGAAAGGACTAAGTACCACCTTAGACCGAAATCACCCAGGACTAAATCCTTAGAAATTAGGCGAGAATTAGCCAGTGTTAAACTAGAGTGCCTGTGAAATTAGCACCAATCACGTCCTTTCTTTAAACCCTGTCTATTGGGCTTCTACAAACATCTGTTGAGGCTCAAACTCGTGGAGAAACAAACCTCCAGCCCTTACTCTCTCTCCCTTTCACTTTTCATTGAATTTCCATGGCCCTATTCGAATTGGTTACGACCATTTTTGCGCTTTTCCACACAAGACTCATTTTTCAAAGCCTATAAAATTAATTTTTATCCCACCCACCCTCCTACCAACCATGCCACTTCCAATCCCGAGGTAGGATTAGTAATGCAGTCCCATTTAGTACGACTTAAGACCACTCGCCAAATAGTGTTGAAGTGATAAAGTCCCTTGATATACATTAACCCACCACACTCTGATAGCTTAAGCTTTTAGAGTAAATGGTTGTTTGACAAATAGACCCTTGGAGTTTTGGACCTAGAGCGGTGCTCCTAGATTTCGACAGACCTGACTGTATAAGAAATCCAACAAATTAATAATGTGAACCCTAGGACCCCCTTAGTTGGTTTGAGCATATGTGAAGTGCTCGAGCGTAGCTACATTCATGTTAGGGCAACTCAATTTCAAATAAACAAACAAACAATTTTCTTTATTAAAAATGGTGTAAAATCATCTAGTGTATAAGAATAGACTTTGGATTATACCTAGAGGAAACTTATATATCCCTTGGATTTAATATTAGGTCAAATCAATGCATCCCTTAGAATTGCCTTCTCGAGGACTTATTACAACCGGGAACACGGAGTAAAGAAACGATATATATCAGCGAGGTATTCGGGGTTTGAATTGAATTCTCAATCCTGGTAGTTACCAATGAACTCTATGCTCTGATCAAGCAGAGAGTCGGGATCAACTAGGATTCAGAACTGATACGACAATTTTCTGTCTTCGCGAGGCAGAAGGTCCATGTATTCGATTCTAACCCACTATGCAACTTTCCTTCCGTGTTGGCTCCACCACTTACAACCAAAAGTTTATAACTTCGTCTTTGAGAAGTGTAAGAATAAATAGCCAATAGAGATTTTTCCTTTTAGGCCTAAGGAATTTCCCAAGTGAGCAACTGATAGTTAGGAATTAGGTCCCAAATCACATGCCATGTCGGCATACATATTGTGCATATGGACTTAGAAAGATAGCCTGCCTGTTAAGCCATACATGATTAAATAGGATAAGTCTGGACCGTGACACAATTCCTTGGTAGAATTAGGCATCTTGCCACAAACTCACATCCGCCCTTGGAATCTACCACAACACCCATCCGTGATAGCCCCTTTCTATAATCCTAGGTACCAAGACCGATGTAGTGGGAGACCGCATCTCATTTTATGTCAAGGATAGGTCTTAAATTACACCTTGTTCCGATATACGGAGCAGGACATAAATCTTGAGCCTTGAGGGTGAAAATAAATTTTTAAGGGGGGTAGAACATTATGAGCCCAATCTAGTTAAGTCACCTAATACACCTCTTTGATCTAGGGTGGTGCAGCGGAAACGTGGTGGACCCTACCCCACTGGCCCAGGATCGAAACGGTGCTCGTTGAATATGAACATTATAGAAGCCCTAGCAAATTCTACTATAAGAAACCGTTTTAGGATGATCTATTAGGACATGGATTTACCTTGTCCTTGAATATAGATTAGAATAAGGACTCTCTTAAACCAAGACCTATAGGGCAACCTTAGAAACAGGATATTTGAACCTTTCAGCGATGGCCATTCCCTAAGTTTTTAGAGTGATCGGACTACGGAGTTACTGAAATATACAACTGTGAAGCATTCACGACTTGACCCAATTCTCAATCCTGGGCGACTGACAACGGACTCAATGCTTAGCCGAGCAGAAGACCAGGATCCATCAGGATTAGGAAGGGATACGATGAGCCTTATACCCTGGCAAGGTAGATGATAAATGTATCGGGATTAAGCCCACTACAATTGTCTCTCGTGCTGGTCAAACAATGAAAACAACTATCTTACTCTAAATAATTGGGAATTATCGTCAAGACTCCAAATAGGTAAAGAAATAAATTGTAGCAAACCATCAGGGTATGAGAAATGGATAAAGAAATAAGTTTTAAGGGGGCTAGACTAAAATGAACCAGACTAGTATATGCCCTACCACGCGTAGTAACTCGAAATAAATAAAACTTAGGTAAAAGAAATAATTAAATCTTTCTTTATTACCCATAGCCAATTTCGGGGATGAAATTTTGTTTTAAGGGGGGTATATTGTAACAGTCCAAATTTTTCCCAACCTGGAATTAGACGTCCTTAGGCGATGGGTCAATCCTAACACCGGTTTAACTTCTCAAACACTCAATTAAAGCCTCAAATCCCTTTTCAAACCATTTTCTTCACAAATCCCACCCTTCACCACCTTGTTCTTTCAATATTTTCTAAGTACTTTCACCTTAGACACTATCTTAAAGTTTAGGTAATGAAGAACAATGCTTAAACTAAACATTGTTAGAAAGGACTAAGTACCACCTCAGACCGAAATCACCCAGGACTAAATCCTTTAGAAATTAGGCGAGAATTAGCCAGTGTTGAACTAGAGCGCCTGTGAAATTAGTACCAATCACTTTAAATACGATCTGCAAGACCCAAAACTTGTAAAATCATTGACGCTAGGTTACCCTAAAATCTAGGATGAATCTCATTACCCGGCTACTCTCGGGAGCATCTTGAAACTCCGTATCAGATCTAAACCGCACGTCGGAAGTCCGATTAACACGAAGTTAAGGAATTAGGACCGCCTCGCTGGGCTTGACAACCATCTCGGAAATCAAATCCAGCCAGTGTCCTAGCGCTATTCGCTTGAGCTCGGAGTGAAGAGTGTGAGAAATGTGAAATTAATTCAAAATAAAATATCTTGAATAGTAATCTGGCACCTCTCGCTTGCGGATCAGTTTTAAGCAACCAGACCGTCAGAATCAGACCAAATTACACCCTCGGATCAGGAGAAATTTCATACACATTTACATGTACTCGGAATCTCCGATTGAGATCCGCTGACCGTTGAACTGAAACTGGTCCGCCATGCGTGATCTGGAATCCCGACCGAAACGAAAACTTAATAGAACGTAGATCCGGTGTATGTGAGCTTAAGTCCGACCTTTGGCTTAAGGAGGCCCGCCAGAAGTCTTCCGTTGAGCTGAAACAGATTCCTTTTGGACAAAACCCAAGTATACCTTGTTCCCAAGTCTAATTTGGAGACTTTTTAGGCTATATAAGGGCCTTTGAACCCTCTCTCTCACAGCCATACTAATTTGAGATTTGAGAGAGAGAAAAGAGAGAGAAAGTGTGGGAGTTGTGAGAGATCCTTCCTACCACTCTTCCCTACCGCTCCACGAACTCCACCGCTCTGTTCTCATCACTTTCCTGGTGATTCCAGCCTCATTTTTAGGTAAGAAACCCTAACCCTAATTTGATTTGGGGTTATAAGAGTTTTAAGTTATGAAATAGCTAACCTATTCCGTTCTATAGGTCGCCAAACTGCCGTATACGGAAGCTTAGCAAACCTATCGACTCCGTTACGATTCTACGACAAAGGGTACAGACTTTAGGTGTATAGCTTACGGTTTTCAACGCTTTCAATGTCAGATAATGATAGATTCATGATCTGCATGCAATTGCACATGTACAAAGTGCTTTCTGATTTCTGTTTCGATTAAAGACGTAGAATATGAAATTTTACATAATCTAGGTATTCGTAGAAAATACGGTACACGTATATATTTTGGAAGTGTTTTTGACATGATTAGTTGTTGTATGAATATATGTTATATGGATAAAATACTGATTTGGCGAAAGGATTCGCCCTAATACATGTTATGCTAATATACACTATGTATGTAGAAATAGTGTATTGTAGAAAATACCGTATACGTATATATTTTGGAAGTGTGTTGGACATGATTATTTGTGGTATGAATATATGATATGTGAATAAAATACTTATTTGGCGAAAGGATTCGCCCTAATACATGTTTGCTAACATACACTAAGTATGTTGTAATAGTGTATTCTAAGTGTTTGTGAAAATGACCGAATGAGTATAGAATTCTCATTCGTGCTCGCCATGACTAATTCTCATGGATTCATGATTGTTGTATTGGCGATACCCCTTTGATGAAAGGATTTGCCCTAAATCACGCCCCGACCAATATACACTATATATGCTAAAATGTGTGGCCCAAGTGTTTACTGAATGAATATGGAACTTGGATTCCTGCTTGCCATGACTATCCGTCGTGGGTGTTCGCGTGTTATGATTGGGGCAACTCCCTAGTGAAAGGATTTGGCCTAATGCCTATGTGTTCAACATATGTCGCATATGTTGATGTATGTATTTTAAAGTGTTTGTTGAAATGTCTGAATGAGTAGTAGTTAGTAGATTGTAAGGTATAAGGGTGTTGAGATATGATTCTCAACTCTTTTAACTGTGTATGATTTCCGTGGATAGTTGTGTGATTAGGAATTGAATATGTACAAACTCATGCTTGTGTTGTGTTTTATAACATGCTCAATTGCTTTTATGATTTTATCTATGTAATGCATATGTTTAAATTCATATTTATGTTGTATGATCCGTCATGGGTGATGGGGGAGTGGTGCAACGATTCCGTGCAACAGCCCTGGCAGCCCTAAACGGATAATATCAGACTTTGATTGTATGATTTGAACCTTGATCCATTACTGCTTTACTATTTGAAATTGATTGTGTTTGGGCCTGTGATCATAGTCCAGACAGTCGGTACCAGGATTGAATTCGTGGCTGTGATTCATTTGCCACGTGTGATGTGTTCGACGAACTCGAGTCGTACTTCGGTTGGCGATAGTGGTTGGCCACGCGAAGTGCTTATGCACTTCATGTCGTTCAACTTGTTGTGCGCTCGAGCTAGCCGAGCTCATCAGGCAACCCGATCTATCTTACGTATGTTCACCATGTTTGGACGCTACTGCTTGAACCTAGGGTACCAAACTTACCAGTGGAATCCCTTTTAAACCGTGGTACCACGATCCGCTAAGACTCATGAGCTGGGCATGGTGGTATAGGCCACCGTGGTCGAGCTGTCGGCCTACACTGGGGCCACGTGCCTCCTCGTAGTGACCAGTGAGCAACCAAACTCGTGAGTCGATTACGGTGGTATGGGACACTATATTCGTGCTGTCGGCCTACATTGATAAGGTGATGGGGGAGTGGTGCAACGAATGTGAGCAACAGTCCTGGCAGCCCTTTGTAGTGACCTCGAGCATACTCTGAAATCGCGGTGAGCCTTAGAGTTTTGCAGCGGTGTACGGAGTATAAACTAGGCCTGTTTCTGTATAGTGATGAATCGTTAAAGAGGTGATGGGGGGAGCGGTGTAACCTTTGTGCGTAACAGCCCTGGCAGCCTTTGCAGTGACCTAGAAAACACACCATCGTCTGAGATTAACTAGGACTGATGACCTTAGAATGGTTCATGTTTGGGAATGATACAAGGGAGGTACCTTAGTTTCCTAATCCAGATGTTTGAAATGGACTAATAAATACTCGGTAATCATGCTCATCATGCATTGCATGTGCCTGGAAGATGTGGAGCACTGAGGGATGAAAGTATGCCGCGAACGTGAGATAGTGTCGCACGAGGGAGGGTGTGGTGAGGGCATACATCATTACTGCATCCATACTTGCGTTAATAAGAGTAGTTAGGAGTGTTTGATTGTACTGCTTTATCATTACTGCTTGACCGAGTCGATAACATGTTAACCTATGCTTTATTGTTCCACTGAGTTAGCTACTCAGTCCCACGTTACTGGACGGTGTTGTACACACCAACCAGATTTGTAGAGTTTCAGGTGTTGGCAATGCTTATGAAGCAAAGCCGGACTACGAATACAGTCAACATTTAATCATCATTATCTATGTTGCATAAGTGATGTTCTGGAACTCGAGAGTTGAGTTACTACTCGACCCTTGATTTTTCGGGATGTTACAGTTGGTATCAGAGCATGATTTGGATTAAACCGGACCTGGTTTATGGTCACACGACGCACTCTGACACATTCTGACTTAGGAGGGAGCGATGGAACATAGAAACAGTAATAGGTATCTCGATTTCGCCAATTGGCGAAGTTCACTGAAAACGAACGCCGAAATCAAGTCTGTATTCAACCATGGTCGCACGGGTCGACCTTAAAACATTCCTAGGCCGTTTGTTAATGAGTCTAGATCACAATCCACCTCGTCCCAACCGTTAAAAATCGATAGAATACGGGATAAACGTGATGAGGATAACTACTCCGAATCCCTAGAGCTTCACTGGACTCCTCACAGAGACTTCTCGAATCTACGAGAAATCAAAGTAGAAAATAGAAATAAATTCTAATAAATTCAAAATTGATTAATGAATGAAAAAAGAAAAAAAAATGAGTTCACAATCCTTTAAATAGGGATACCAAGTAATGGGAATGAAATTAGAAACAACTACAACTAAAACTCCTAGAATTTGCGACTTACTATAAGGTCGTGATGTTTACTAGTGTGCAAGGTTCTCAGCCAAAAAAAATAGTAAGTGTCCTATTTGGCTTCACCAAACCGTCCTCCTAATTATTCCAGGCTCTTTTCACAATGAGCACAACTCCTAAAGCCCAACAGATGAATAGTAATTAAACTAAAACTACTATTTTAGTAAAATGATATTGAAACAGGGAAATGACCATCAATCGGAGGTTTTTTCACAATTCTGGGCTGCGCAACCCGGTACACCAGGGTTGGTTGGCTACATTACCTCGTTCTACCCCAAATTCATATATTTTATGTCAGATAACTCATTCCGGATTGCAAGATATGTTCGTTTTGTCCCAAATTACCCGAAATGGAGTCGGGGGGCCACACGCGTCAATCCTGGGGGGGGGGGGGGGGGGCAATCATGTGGACCCAGCGTGCAGTTGGCACCTTGTGGGGTTGGGGAACACCACCCAACCGCGGCGGCAGCACGGCGAGCAAAGCGGACAGCGGTGGAACCGCGGTCAGGCTTGGCTGTACGGGTCGGGCCGGGTCTGGTCATTTTCGGCTTGACCCCTGGCATGTGTGGTGCGTGCGGAATTTTTGGGGGCCCCCTATTTCTCTCTGGTTGGAGCCCCACTTCTCATTTCTACCCTTCCAAGCCCTCCAACTTGCTGTTTTTCTCTCCAAACTCCCTTCCAATCTCCCCTTCCGCTGTTTTCCGTTAAATCTCTCACCCCTCTAACGTTCACAGCAACACCTACTCCTCTACCCTCTCCATTCTCATTCATTTGAGCTCCTACACTCTCCATTCGAAGCTCAAAATCGTGTAAGCACTTAACCCAGCCGATCTCTTCACTTCCTTTCTTTAAACCCTGTCTATTGGGCTTCTACAAACATCTGTTGAGGCTCAAACTTGTGGATAAACAAACCTCCAGCCCTTACTCTCTCTTCCCTTCACTTTCCATTGAATTTTCATGGCCCTATTCGAATTAGTTACGGCCATTTTCGCACTTTCCCACACAAGACTCATTTTTCAAAGCCTATAAAATTAATTTTTATCCCACCCACCCTCCTACCAACCATGCCACTTCCAATCCCGAGGTAGGATTAGTAATGCAGTCCCATTTAGTACGACTTAAGACCACTCGCCAAATAGTGTTGAAGTGATAAAGTCCCTTGATATACATTAACCCACCACACTCTGATAGCTTAAGCTTTTAGAGTAAATGGTTGTTTGACAAATAGACCCTTGGAGTTTTGGACCTAGAGCGGTGCTCCTAGATTTCGACAGACCTGACTGTATAGGAAATCCAACAAATTAATAATGTGAACCCTAGGACCCCCTTAGTTGGTTTGAGCATATGTGAAGTGCTCGAGCGTAGCTACATTCATGTTTGGGCAACTCAATTCCAAATAAACAAACAAACAATTTCCTTTATTAAAAATGGTGTAAAATCATCTAGTGTATAAGAATAGACTTTGGATTATACCTAGAGGAAACTTATATATCCTTTGGATTTAATATTAGGTCAAATCAATGCATCCCTTAGAATTGCCTTCTCGAGGACTTATTACAACCGGGAACACGGAGTAAAGCAACAATATATATCAGCGAGGTATTCGCGGCTTGAATTGAATTCTCAATCCTGGTAGTTACCAATGAACTCTATGCTCTGATCAAGCAGAGAGTCGGGATCAACTAGGATTCAGAACTGATACGATAATTTTCTGTCTTCGCGAGGTAGAAGGTCCATGTATCCGATTCTAACCCACTATACAACTTTCCTTCCGTGTTGGCTCGACCACTTTCAACCAAAAGTTTATAACTTCGTCTTTGAGAAGTATAAGAATATATAGCCAATAGAGATTTTTCCTTTTAGGCCTAAGGAATTTTCCAAGTGAGCAACTGACAGTTAGGAATTAGGTCCCAAATCACATGCCATGTCGGCATACATATTGTGCATATGGACTTAGAAAGATAGCCTACCTGTTAAGCCAGACATGATTAAATAGGATAAGTCTGGACCGTGACACAATTCCTTCGTAGAATTAGGCATCTTGCCACAAACTCACATCCGCCCTTGAAATCTACCACAACACCCATCCGTGATAGCCCCTTTCTATAATCCTAGGTACCAAGACTGATGTTGTAACATCCCGGATTTTTGCCAACCTGGGATTAGATGTCCTTAGGCAATGGGTTGCTCCTAACACCTTATTATTTCGTCAGAACTGAACCCCACAGTCTAAAATAGCTTCTGAACCCATTTCCTTCACAAATCCCACCCTTCACTACCTTGTGCTTTCAATTTTTCAAAGCACTTTTGCTCTAGGCACTAACTTAAACTAGCTAAGTAGTAAAACTTGGATCACTTTATATACAAACCACAAAGGCCTAAGTACCATATCAACCAGAAAACAATTAGGATTAAATCCTTTAGAAATTTAACGAAGTTAACTAAGTGCAAAACTCGATTAGCCATGAAATCCGTTGGGATCGCTTTAAATACGATCTGCATGGCCCAAAACTTGCAGCATCATTGACGCTAGGTTACCCTAAAGTTTAGAACCAAACTCTTTTCCCGGCTACTCTTGGGAATGACTTGAAACTTCGTATTAGGTCTAGACCACACATCGGAAGTCCGATTAACACGAAGTTAAGGAACTAGGACCGCCTCACTGGGCTTGACAATCATCTCAAAAATCAGGTCCAGCCGATGTCCCACGGCCATTCGTTTGGATCCGGAGCGAGGGAGTGTGAAAAACACTATTCCCTTTTCAAAATAAATATCTGGAATAGTGATCTGGCACCATTCGCTTGCGCATCAGTATTAAGCAACCAGACCGTCAGAATCAGACCAAATTATACCCTCGGATCAGGAAAAATTTCAGGAACATTTACATGTGCTTGGAATTTCGGATCGTGGCCCACTGACTGTTGAACTGAAACTGGTCCGCCACGTGTGATCTAGGAATCCGATCGAGTCGAAAATGTAATCCCACGTAGATCCATGTGTGGAGAGCTTAAATCTGACGTTTGGCTCAAGGAAGGCCACCAGAACCTCTCTTTTGAGCTGGAAAAGTGACGAAATACCTATATTAGCAGTAACCCTTGAACAAGAGTCTATTTCGGTGAGTTTTGAGACTATATAAGGACCTTAAACCCTCTCTCATGGCAGCCATACGAATTTGGGTTTTGAGAGAGGGAAAAGAGAGAGGAAGTGAGGGAGAAGTGGGAGAATCTCCCTGCCGTCGTTCCCTGCCACCACACGGGCTGCACCATCCATTTCTTGACGTTTTTCTGGCGTTTTCGGCGTCGTTTCTAGGTAAGAAACCCTAACCCTAATCTGTTTTGGGGTTTAGACTGTTGTAGGTTATGAAATAGCTAACCTATTTCGTTCTATAGGTTGCCAAACTGCCGAATACGGAAGCTTAGCAAACCTATCAACTCCGTTACGATTCTACGACAAAAGGTGTGGACTTTAGGTGTATAGGTTATGGTTTTCAACGCTTTCAATGTCAAATAATGATAGATTCATGATCTGCATGTAATTGCACATGTACAAAGTGCTGTCTGTTTTCCGTTTCGATTAAAGATGAAAAATATGGAATTCTACATATTCTAGGTATTTGTAGAAAATACCGTATACGTATTTTTTTTGGAAATGTGTTTGACATGTTTATTTATTATATGGATATACGATATATGGATAAAATACTTATTTGGCAAAAGGATTCGCCTAAATACATGTTTTACTTATATACACTATGAATGTTGAAATTGCGTATTCTAGAAAATACTGTATACGTATAAATTTTGGAGATGTATTTACCATGATTATTTGTTGTAGTAATATATTATACATGGATAAAATACTCGTTTGTATAAAGGATAGCCCTAATACATGTCTTGCTAACATACACCATGTATGTTGTAATAGTGTATTCTAAGTGTTTGTGAAAATGATTGAATGAGTATGGAATTCTCATTCGTGCTCGCCATGACTAATTGTCATGGATTCATGATTGTTGTATTGGCGATACCCCTTTGACGAAAGGATTTGCCCTAAAACACGCCACGGCCAATATACACTATATATGCTAAAATGTGTGGCCCAAGTGTTTGTGGAAATGGCTGAATGAATATAGAACTTGGATTCCTGCTTGCCATGACTATCCGTCGTGGGTGTACGCGTGTTATGATTGGGGCAACTCCCTAGTGAAAGGATTTGGCCTAATGCCTATGTGATCGACATATGTCATGTATGTGATGTATGTAGTTCAAGTGTATCTTGAAATGTCTGAGTGAGTAGTAGTTAGCAAATTGTAATGTATAAGGATGTTGAGATATGATTCTCAACCTCTTTTAACTATGTGCATGATCTCCTTTGATAGTTGTGTGATTAGGAATTGAACATGTACAAACTCATGCTTGTGTTGTGATTCATAACATGCTCAACTGCTTTATGATTTTAACTATGTAATGCATATGTTTAAATATATATTTACGTTGTATGATCCGTCATGGGTGATGGGCGAGCGGAGCAACGAGTGCGTGCAACAGCCTTGGCAGCCCTAAACGGATAATACCAGACCTTGATTGTATGAGTTGAATCTTGATCCAGTACTGCTTTGTCTATCTGCAATTGATTGTGTTTGGGGCAATGATTATGGCCCAGGCAATCGGTAACGGGATTGAACTCGTGGCTGAGATTCATTTGCCACGTGGGATGTGTTCGACGAACTCGAGTCGTGCGTTGCCTGTCGGCAGTGGCTAGGCCACACGAAGTTGTTTATGCACTTCATGTCGTGCAACTCAACGGGCGATCGTGCTAGTCGAGCTCGTCAAATAACCCGATCTGCCTTATGCATGTTCACCCTGTTTGGACGCTACTGCTTGAACCTAGGGTACCAAACTTACCAGTGAAACCCCCTTTTAACCATGGTACCTTGATCCGCTAAGACGCATGAGCCGGGCATGGTGGTATGGGACACCGTGGTCGAGCTGTCGGCCTACGCTGGGGCCATGTGCCTCCCCGTAGTGACCATTGCGCAACCAACTCGTGAGCCGAATATGGTGGTATGGGACACAGTATTCGAGTTGTCGATACTTACGGCGAGAGCCGAGTACGGTGAGACCTGTACTCGTGCTGACGGGGGACGAGTCCTCCGTAGTATCTTCGAGTATACTCCAAGGGTCTGTGATTGGCGACGAGTCTTTCACAGCAACTAGAGTATGAGTGGAGCCGAGTACGGTGAGACCTGTACTCGAGCTGACGGCTAGTGATTGAGCCGAGTACGGTGAGACCTGTACTCGAGCTGACGGTCAGCAATTGAGCCGCATACAGTGAGATCTGTATCCGCGCTGACGGGTGACGAGCCCTTTGCGATGCCTTCACTATGCTTCTCAAACTATAATGTCGCATGAGATTAACTAGGATTGACGACCCTAGAATGGATCATGTTTGGGAATGATACAAGGGAGGTACCTTAGTTTCCCAATACTGCTGGTTGAAATGGACTAATAATAACTTGGTAATCATGAGCATCATCGCACCGCATGTGCTTTGTAGATGTGGCGCACTGAGGGAGTTAAGCATTCGCGAACGTAAGATGATGTCGCTTGAGGGTGGTTTGGCAAGGGCATACAGCATCATGTCATTTCATTTTCGCACTTAACAAGAGTAGTTAGAAATGTTTGATTTGTACTGCTTAATCATTACTGCTTGATTGAATTGATAACATGTTAACCTATGCTTTACTGTTCCACTGAGTTGATCACTCACTCCCACGTTACGGGACGGTATTGTACACACCAACCAGATTTGTTGAGTTTTAGGTGATGGCGATGTTTGTGAAGCAGAGCCGGACTACTTCTATGATGATAGGAGGAGTTCTCCTATCTGTATCTCTCTGGTGGGTCAATGAAGGCTTGATAGTGTATTGACGGGGCTATGGTACTTGGGATAAGAGACATTACACTTCCTCACATTTGGTATATTTTAGAACTGCACTTGTATTTATTTAACCTGGTAATGTTATCATACTCTGGAGACTCATCATAGGTTATATATTTTACCTATCTATCACAATCTTCCGCTTGCAAATTTAACTATCTCTGGAGTATGATATGCTATTTTGGCTTAATCTCACTCATGTTTAATGCACGAACACAGTCAACATTCAATCATCATTCATTTTGTTGCATAAGTGATGTTCTGGAACTCGGGAGTTGAGTTTATGCTCGACCCCCGATTTTCAGGGCGTTACAGATGTAGTGGGAGACCGCATCTCATTTCAAGTCAAGGATAGGTCTTAAATTACACCTTGTTCCGATATACGGAGCAGGACATAAATCTTGAGCCTTGAGGGTGAAAATAAATTTTTAAGGGGGGTAGAACATTATGAGCCCAATCTAGTTAGGTCACCTAATACACCTCTTTGATCTGGGTGGCGCAGCGGAAATGTGTTGGACCCTACCCCACTGGCCCAGGATCGAAACGGTGCTCGTTGAATACGAACATTATAGAAGCCCTAGCAAGTTCTACTATAAGAAACCGTTTTAGGATGATCTATTAGGACATGGATTTACCTTGTCCTTGAATATAGATTATAATAAGGACTCTCTTAAACCAAGACCTACAGGGCAACCTTAGAAAGAGGATATTTGAACCTTTCAGTGATGGCCATTCCCTAAGTTTTTAGGGTGATCAGACTACGGAGTTACTGAAATATACAACTGCGAAGCATTTGCAACTTGACCCAATTCTCAATCCTGGGCGACTGACAACGGACTCACTGCTTAGCCGAGCAGAAGACCAGGATCCATCAGGATTAGGAAGGGATACGATGAACCTTCTACCCTGGCAAGGTAGATGATCAATGTATCGGGATCAAGCCCAGTACAATTGTCTCTCCGTGTTGGTCACAATGAAAACAACTATCTTACTCTAAATAATTGAGAATTATCGTCAAGACTCCAAGTAGGTAAAGAAATAAATTGTAGCAAACCATCAGGGTATGAGAAATGGATAAAGAAATAAGTTTTAAGGGGGGTAGACTAAAATGAACCAGACTAGTATATGCCCTACCACGCGTAGAAATTCAAAATCAATAAAACTTAGGCAAAAGAAATAATTAAATCTTTCTTTATTACCCTTAGCGAATTTCGGGGACGTTTTGTTTTAAGGGGGGTAGATTATAACAGTCCGGATTTTTCCCAACCTGGAATTAGACGTCCTTAGGCGATGGGTCAATCCTAACACCGGTTTAACTTCTCAAACACTCAATTAAAGCCTCAAATCCCTTTTCAAACCATTTTCTTCACAAATCCCACCCTTCACCACTTTGTTCTTTCAATATTTTCTAAATACTTTCACCTTAGACACTATCTTAAAGTTTAGGTAATGAAGAACAATACTTAAACTAAACATTGTTAGAAAGGACTAAGTACCACCTCAGACCGAAATCACTCAGGACTAAATCCTTTAGAAATTAGGCGAGAATTAGCCAGTGTTACACTAGAGTGCCTGTGAAATTACAACAATCACTTTAAATACGATCTGCAAGACCCAAAACTTGTAAAATCATTGACGCTAGGTTACCCTAAAATCTAGGATGAATCTCATTACCCGGCTACTCTTGGGAGCATCTCGAAACTTCGTATCAGATCTAAACCGCACGTCGGAAGTCCGATTAACACGAATTTAAGGAATTAGGACCGCCTCGCTGGGCTTGACAACCATCTTGGAAATCAAATCCAGCCAGTGTCCTAGCGCTTTTCGCTTGAGCTCGGAGTGAAGAGTGTGAGAAATGTGAAATTAATTCAAAATAAAATATCTTAAATAGTAATCTGGCACCTCTCGCTTGCGGATCAGTTTAAAGCAACCAGACCATCAGAATCAGACCAAATTACACCCTCGGATCAGGAGAAATTTCATACACATTTACATGTACCCGGAATCTCTGATCGAGATCCGCTGACCATTGAACTGAAACTGGTCCGCCACGCGTGATCTGGAATTCTGACTGAAACGAAAACTTAATAGAACGTAGATCCGGTGTCTGTGAGTTTAAGTCCGACCTTTGGCTCAAGGAGGCCCGCCAGAAGTCCTCCGTTGAGCTGAAACAGATGCCTTTTGGACAAAACCCAAGTATACCTTGTTCCCAAGTCTAATTTGGAGACTTTTTAGGCTATATAAGGGCCTTTGAACCCTCTCTCTCACAGAAATATGAATTTGAGATTTGAGAGGGAGAAAAGAGAGAGAAAAGAGAGAGAAAGTGTGGGAGTTGTGAGAGATCCTTCCTACGACTCTTCCCTGCCGCTCCACGAGCTCCACCGCTCCGTTCTCATCGCTTTCCTGGCGATTCCAGCCCCATTTTTAGGTAAGAAACCCTAACCCTAATTTGATTTGGGGTTTTAAGAGTTGTAGGTTATGAAATAGCTAACCTATTCCGTTCTATAGGTCGCCAAACTGCCGTATACGGAAGCTTAACAAACCTATCGACTCCGTTACGATTCTACGACAAAGGGTGCGGACTTTAGGTGTATAGGTTACGGTTTTCAACGCTTTCAATGTCAGATAATGATAGATTCATGATCTGCATGCAATTGCACATGTACAAAGTGCTTTCTGATTTCTGTTTCGATTAAAGACGTAAAATATGGAATTTTACATAGTCTAGGTATTCGTAGAAAATACGGTATACGTATATATTTTGAAAATGTATTTGACATGATTAGTTGTTGTATGAATATATGTTATATGGATAAAATACTGATTTGGCGAAAGGATTCGCCCTAATACATGTTATGCTAATATACACTATGTATGTAGAAATAGTGTATTGTAGAAAATACAGTATACGTATATATTTTGGAAGTGTGTTGGACATGATTATTTGTGGTATGAATATATGATATGTGAATAAAATACTTATTTGGCGAAAGGATTCGCCCTAATACATGTTTGCTAACATACACTAAGTATGTTGTAATAGTGTACTCTAAGTGTTTGTGAAAATGACCGAATGAGTATAGAATTCTCATTCGTGCTCGCCATGACTAATTGTCATGGATTCATGATTGTTGTATTGGCGATACCTCTTTGATGAAAGGATTTGCCGTAAATCACGCCCTGGCCAATATACACTATATATGCTAAAATGTGTGGCCCAAGTGTTTGTGGAAATGACTGAATGAATATGGAACTTGGATTCTTGCTTGCTATGACTATCCGTCATGGGTGTTAGCGTGTTATGATTGGGGCAACTCCCTAGTGAAAGGATTTGGCCTAATGCCTATGTGTTCAACATATGTCGCGTATGTTGATGTATGTATTTTAAAGTGTTTGTTGAAATGTCTGAATGAGTAGTAATTAGTAGATTGTAAGGTATAAGGGTGTTGAGATATGATTCTCAACTCTTTTAACTATGTGTATGATTTCCGTGGATAGTTGTGTGATTAGGAATTGAATATGTACAAACTCATGCTTGTGTTGTGTTTTATAACATGCTCAATTGCTTTTATGATTTTATCTATGTAATGCATATGTTTAAATTCATATTTATGTTGTATGATCCGTCATGGGTGATGGGGGAGTGGTGCAACGATTCCGTGCAACAGCCCTGGCAGCCCTAAACGGATAATATCAGACTTTGATTGTATGATTTGAACCTTGATCCATTACTGCTTTACTATTTGAAATTGATTGTGTTTGGGGCTATGATTATAGTCTAGACAGTCGGTACCAGGATTGAATTCGTGGCTGTGATTCATTTGCCACGTGTGATGTGTTCGACGAACTCGAGTCGTACTTCGGTTGGCGATAGTGGTTGGCCACGCGAAGTGCTTATGCACTTCATGTCGTTCAACTTATTGTGCGCTCGAGCTAGCCGAGATCATCAGGCAACCCGATCTGTCTTACGTATGTTCGCCATGTTTGGACGCTACTGCTTGAACCTAGGGTACCAAACTTACTAGTGGAATCCCTTTTAACCGTGGTACCACGATCCACTAAGACTCATGAGCCGGGCATGGTGGTATGGGACTCCGTGGTCGAGCTGTCGGCCTACACTGGGGCCACGTGACTCCTCGTAGTGACCAGTGAGCAACCAAACTCGTGAGCCGATTACGGTGGTATGGGACACTATATTCGTGCTGTCGGCCTACATTGATAAGGTGATGGGGGAGTGGTGCAACGAATGCGAGCAACAGTCCTGACAGCCCTTTGTAGTGACCTCGAGCATACTCTGGAATCGTGGTGAGCCTTAGAGTTTTGCCGCGGTGTATGGAGTACGAACTAGGCCTGTTTCTGTATAGTGATGAATCGTTAAAGAGGTGATGGGGGAGCGGTGTAACCTTTGTGCGTAACAGCCCTGACAGCCTTTGTAGTGACCTAGAAAACACACCATCATCTGAGATTAACTAGGACTAACAACCCTAGAATGGATCATGTTTGGGAATGATATAAGGGAGGTACCTTAGTTTCCCAATCCTGCTGTTTGAAATGGACTAATAAATACTCGGTAATCATGCTCATCATGCATTGCATGTGCCTGGAAGATGTGGAGCACTGAGGGATGAAAGCATGCCGTGAACGTGAGATGATGTCGCACGAGGGAGGGTGTGGTGAGGGCATACATCATGACTGTATCCATACTTGCATTAATAAGAGTAGTTAGGAGTGTTTGATTGTACTGCTTTATCATTACTGCTTGACTGAGTCGATAACATGTTAACCTATGCTTTATTGTTCCACTGAGTTAGCTACTCACTCCCATGTTACGGGACAGTGTTGTACACACCAACCAGATTTGTTGAGTTTCAGGTGATGGCGATGCTTATGAAGTAAAGCCGGACTACTATGATGTTGGAGTGGAGCTCTCCTACATGTAGCTCTCTGACAGGTCTATGAAGACCTGGTATTGTATTGACGGGGCTATGGTACTTGGAATAGAAGACATTACACTCACACATTTGGTATATTTTAGAAATGTACTTGACTTTTATTGACCTGGTAATGTTATCAAACTCTGCAGACTCACCACAGTTTTTATATATTTTATATATCTGTCACAGTCTTCCGCTTGCTAATTCACTGTCTTTGGAGTATGATATTCTGTTTTGGCTTAATCTCACTCATGTTCTTTGCACTAATACAGTAAACATTTAATCATCATTATCTATGTTGCATAAGTGATGTTCTGGAAACTCGAGAGTTGAGTTACTACTCGGCCCTCAATTTTTCGGGATGTTACAGTTGGTATCAGAGCATGATTTGGATTAAACCGGACCTGGGTTATGGTCACACGACGCACTCTGATGCACTTTACTTAGGAGGGAGCGATGGAACATAGAAACTGTCATAGGTATCTTGATTTCGCCAATTGGCGAAGTTCACTGAAAACGAACGCCGAAATCAAGTCTGTATTCAACCATGGTCGCACGGGTCGACCTTAAAACATTCCTAGGCCGTTTGTTAATGAGTCTAGATCACAATCCACCTCTTCCCAAGCGTTAAAAATTTATAGAATACGGGATAAACGTGATGAGGATAACTACTCCGAATCCCTAGAGCTTCACTGGACTCCTCACAGAGACTTCTCGAATCTACGAGAAATCAAAGTAGAAAATAGAAATAAATTCTAATAAATTCAAAATTGATTAATGAATGACAAAAGAAAAAAAAATGAGTTCACAATCCTTTAAATAGGGATACCAAGTAATGGGAATGAAATTAGAAACAAACTACAACTAAAACTCCTAGAATTTGCGACTTACTATAAGGTCGTGATGTTTACTAGTGTGCAAGGTTCTCAGCCAAAAAAATAGTAAGTGTCCTATTTGGCTTCACCAAACCGTCCTCCTAATTATTCCAGGCTCTTTTCACAATGAGCGTAACTCCTAAAGCCCAACAGATGAAGAGTAATTAAACTAAAACTACTATTTTAGTAAAATAAAATTGAAACAGGAAAACGACCATCAATCGGTGGTTTTTTTCACAATTTCGGGCTACGTAACCCGGCATAGCAGGGTTGGTTGGCTTCATTAGCTCGTTCTACCCCAAATTCATATATTTTATGTCAGATAACTCATTCCAGATTGCAAGATATGTCCGTTTTGTCCCGAATTACCCGAAATGGAGTCGGGGGGCCACACGCGTCAATCTGGGGGGGGGGGGGGGGGGGATCATGTGGACCCGGGGTGCATTTGGTACCTTGGGGGGTTGGGGAACACCACCCAACCGCGGTGGCAGCACGGCGGGCAAAGCGGACCGCGGTCAGGCTTGGCCGTACGGGTCGGGCCGGGTCTAGTCATGGTCGGCCTGACCCAGTGGCACGTGTGGTGCGTGCGAAATTTTCGGGGGGCCCCTATTTCTCTCCGGTTGGAGCCCCACTTCTCATTTCTACCCTTCCAAGCCCTCCAACTTGCTGTTTTTCTCTCCAAACTCCCTTCCAATCTCCCCTTCCGCTGTTTTCCGTTAAATCTCGCACCCCTCTAATGTTCACAGCAACACCTACTCCTCTACCCTCTCCATTCTCATTCATTTGAGCTCCGACACTCTCCATTCGAAGCTCAAAATCGTGTAAGCACTTAACCCAACCCATCTCTTCACTTCCTTTCTTTAAACCCTATCTATTGGGCTTATACAAACATCTGTTGAGGCTCAAACTCGTGGAGAAACAAACCTCCAGCCCTTACTCTCTCTCCCTTTCACTTTTCATTGAATTTCCATGGCCTTATTCGAATTGGTTACGACCATTTTCGCGCTTTCCCACACAAGACTCATTTTCCAAAGCCTATAAAATTAATTTTTATCCCACCCACCCTCCTACCAACCATGCCACTTCCAATCCCGAGGTAGGATTAGTAATGCAGTCCCATTGAGTAAGACTTAAGACCACTGGCCAAATAGTGTTGAAGTGATAAAGTCCCTTGATATACATTAACCCACCACACTCTGATAGCTTAAGCTTTTAGAGTAAATGATTGTTTGATAAATAGACCCTTGGAGTTTTGGACCTAGAGCGATGCTCCTAGATTTCGACAGACCTGGCTGTATAGGAAATCCAACAAATTAATAATGTGAACCCTAGGACCCCCTTAGTTGGTTTGAGCATATGTGAAGTGCTCGAGCGTAGCTACATTCATGTTCGAGTAACTCAATTTCAAATAAACAAACAAACAATTTTCTTTATTAAAAATGGTGTTAAATCGTCTAGTGTATAAGAATAGACTTTGGATTATACATAGAGGAAACTTATATATCCTTTGAATTTAATATTAGGTCAAATCAATGCATCCCTTAGAATTGCCTTCTCGAGGACTTATTACAACCGGGAACACGGAGTAAAGAAACGATATATATCAGCGAGGTATTCGCGGTTTGAATTGAATTCTCAATCCTGGTAGTTACCAATGAACTCTATGCTCTGATCAAGCAGAGAGTTGGGATCTACTAGGATTCAGAACTGATACGACAATTTTCTGTCTTCGCGAGGCAGAAGGTCCATGTATCCGATTCTAACCCACTATACAACTTTCCTTCCGTATTGGCTCGACCACTTTCAACTAAAAGTTTATAACTTCGTCTTTGAGAAGTGTAAGAATATATAGCCAATAGATATTTTTCCTTTTAGGCCTAAGAAATTTCCCAAGTGAGCAACTGACAGTTAGGAATTAGGTCTCAAATCACATGCCATGTCGGCATACATATTGTGCATATGGACTTAGAAAGATAGCCTGCCTGTTAAGCTAGACATGATTAAATAGGATAAGTTTGGACCGTGACACAATTCCTTGGTAGAATTAGGCATCTTGCCACAAACTCACATCCGCCCTTGGAATCTACCACAACACCCATCCGTGATAGCCCTTTCTATAATCCTAGGAACCAAGACCGATGTAGTTGGAGACCGCATCTCATTTCATGTCAAGGATAGGTCTTAAATTACACCTTGTTCCGATATACGGAGCAGGACATAAATCTTGAGCCTTGAGGGTGAAAATAAATTTTTAAGGGGGGTAGAACATTATGAGCCCAATCTAGTTAAGTCACCTAATACACCTCTTTGATCTGGGTGGCGCAGCGGAAACGTGGTGGACCCTACCCCACTGGCCCAGGATCGAAACGGTGCTCGTTGAATACGAACATTATAGAAGCCCTAGCAAGTTCTACTATAAGAAACCGTTTTAAGATGATCTATTAGGACATGGATTTACCTTGTCCTTGAATATAGATTATAATAATGACTCTTTTAAACCAAGACCTACAGGGAAACCTTAGAAAGAGGATATTTGAACCTTTCAGTGATGGCCATTCCCTAAGTTTTTAGAGTGATCGGACTACGGAGTTACTGAAATATACAACTACGAAGCATTCACGACTTGACCCAATTCTCAATCCTGGGCGATTGCCAACAGACTCATTGCTTAGCCGAGCAGAAGAACAGGATCCATCAGGATTAGGAAGGGATACGATGAGCCTTATACCCTGGCAAGGTAGATGATCAATGTATATGGATCAAGCCCACTACAATTGTCTCTCCGTGCTGGTCAAACAATGAAAACAACTATCTTACTCTAAATAATTGGGAATTATCGTCAAGACTCCAAATAGGTAAAGAAATAAATTGTAGCAAACCATCAGGGTATGAGAAATGGATAAAGAAATAAGTTTTAAGGGGGGTAAACTAAAATGAACCAGGCTAGTATATGCCCTACCATGCGTAGGAACTCGAAATCAATAAAACTTAGGCAAAATAAATAATTAAATATTTCTTTATTACCCTTAGTCAATTTTGGGGACGAAATTTTGTTTTAAGGGGGGTAGATTGTAACAGCCCAGATTTTTCCCAACCTGGAATTAGACGTCCTTAGGTGATGGGTCAATCTTAACACCGGTTTAACTTCTCAAACACTCAATTAAAGCCTCAAATCCCTTTTCAAACCATTTTCTTCACAAATCCCACCCTTCACCACCTTGTGCTTTCAATATTTTCTAAGTACTTTCACCTTAGACACTAGCTTAAAGTTTAGTAATGAAGAACAATACTTAAACTAAACATTGTTAGAAAGGACTAAGTACCACCTCAGACTGAAATCACCCAGGACTAAATCCTTAGAAATTAGGCGAGAATTAGCCAGTGTTAAACTAGAGTGCCTGTGAAATTAGCACTAATCACTTTAAATACTATCTGCAAGACCCAAAACTTGTAAAATCATTGACGCTAGGTTACCCTAAAATTTAGGATCAGTCTCATTTCCCGGCTGCTCTCGGGAGCATCTCGAAACTCCGTATCAGATCTGGACCGCACGTCGGAAGTCCGATTAACACGAAGTTAAGGAATTAGGACCGCCTCGCTGGGCTTGACAACCATCTCGGAAATCAAATCCAACCAGTGTCCCAGCGTTATTCGCTTGAGCTCGGAGTGAAGAGTGAGAAATGTGAAATTAATTCAAAATAAAATATCTTGAATAGTAATCTGACACCTCTCGCTTGCAGATCATTTTTAAGCAACCAGACCGTCAGAATCAGACCAAATTACACCCTCGGATCAGGAGAAATTTCATACACATTTACATGTACTCGAAATCTCCGATCGAGATCCGCTGACCATTGAACTGAAACTGGTCCGCCACGCGTGATCTGGAATCCCGACCGAAATGAAAACTTAATAGAACGTAGATCCGGTGTCTGTGAGCTTAAGTCCAACCTTTGGCTCAAGGAGGCCCACCAGAAGTCCTCCGTTGAGCTGAAACAGATGCCTTTTGGACAAAACCCAAGTATACCTTGTTCCCAAGTCTAATTTGGAGACTTTTTAGGCTATATAAGGGCCTTTGAACCCTCTCTCTCATAGCCATACAAATTTGAGATTTGAGAGAGAGAAAAGAGAGAGAAAAGAGAGAGAAAGTGTGGGAGTTGTGAGAGATCCTTCCTGCCACTCTTCCCTGCCGCTCCACGAGCTCCACCGCTCCGTTTTCATCGCTTTCCCGGCGATTCGAGCCCCATTTTTAGGTAAGAAACCCTAACCCTAATTTGATTTGGGGTTTAAAGAGTTGTAGGTTATGAAATAGCTAACCTATTCTGTTCTATAGGTCGCCAAACTGCCGTATACGGAAGCTTAGCAAACCTATCGACTCCGTTACGATTCTACGACAAAGGGTGTGTACTTTAGGTGTATAGGTTACGGTTTTCAATGCTTTCAATGTCAGATAATGATAGATTCATGATCTGCATGCAATTGCACATGTACAAAGTGCTTTCTGATTTCTGTTTCGATTAAAGACGTAGAATATGGAATTTTACATACTCTCGGTATTCGTAGAAAATACGGTATACATATATATTTTGAAAATGTATTTGACATGATTAGTTGTTGTATGAATATATGATATATGGATAAAATATTGATTTGGCGAAAGGATTCGCCCTAATACATGTTATGCTAATATACACTATGTATGTAGAAATAGTGTATTGTAGAAAATACCGTATACGTATATATTTTGGAAGTGTGTTGGACATGATTATTTGTGGTATGAATATATGATATGTGAATAAAATACTTATTTGGCGAAAGGATTCGCCCTAATACATGTTTGCTAACATACACTAAGTATGTTGTAATAATGTATTCTAAGTGTTTGTGAAAATGACCGAATGAGTATAGAATTCTCATTCGTGCTCGCCATGACTAATTGTCATGGATTCATGATTGTTGTATTGGCGATACCCCTTTGATGAAAGGATTTGCCCTAAATCACGCCCTGGCCAATATACACTATATATGCTAAAATGTGTGGCCCAAGTGTTTGTGGAAATGACTGAATGAATATGGAACTTGGATTCTTGCTTGCCATGACTATCCGTCATGGGTGTTACCGTGTTATGATTGGGGCAACTCCCTAGTGAAAGGATTTGGCCTAATGCCTATGTGTTCAACATATGTCGCGTATGTTGATGTATGTATTTTAAAGTGTTTGTTGAAATGTCTGAATGAGTAGTAGTTAGTAGATTGTAAGGTATAAGGGTGTTGAGATATGATTCTCAACTCTTTTAACTATGTGTATGATTTCCGTGGATAGTTGTGTGATTAGGAATTGAATATGTACAAACTCATGCTTGTGTTGTGTTTCATAACATGCTCAATTGCTTTTATGATTTTATCTATGTAATGCATATGTTTAAATTCATATTTACGTTGTATGATCCGTCATGGGTGATGGGGGAGTGGTGCATCGATTCCGTGCAACAGCCTTGACAGCCCTAAACGGATAATATCAGACTTTGATTGTATGATTTGGACCTTGATCCATTACTACTTTACTATTTGAAATTGATTGTGTTTGGGGCTATGATCATAGTCCAGACAATCGGTACCAGGATTGAATTCGTGGCTGTGATTCATTTGCCACATGTGATGTGTTCGACGAACTCGAGTCGTACTTCGGTTGACGATAATGGTTGGCCATGCGAAGTGCTTATGCACTTCATGTCATTCAACTTGTTGTGCGCTCGAGCTAGCGGAGCTCATCAGGCAACCCGATCTGTCTTACGTATGTTCACCATGTTTGGTCGCTACTGCTTGAACCTAGTGTACCAAACTTACCAGTGGAATCCCTTTTAACCATGGTACCTTGATCCGCTAAGACTCATGAGCCAGGCATGGTGGTATGGGACACCGTGGTCGAGCTGTCGGCCTACGCTGGGGCCACGTGCCTCCCCGTAGTGACCAGTGAGCAACCAAACTCGTGAGCGGATTATGGTGGTATGGGATACTATATTCGTGCTGTCGGCCTACATTGATAAGGTGATGGAGGAGTGCTACAATGAATGCAAGCAACAGCCCTGACAGCCCTTTGTAGTGACCTCGAGCGTACTCTGGAATCGCGGTGAGCCTTAGAGTTTTGCCGCGGTGTATGGAGTATGAACTAGGCCTGTTTCTGTATAGTGATGAATCGTTAAAGAGTGATGGGGGATCGGTGTAACCTTTGTGCGTAACAGCCCTGACAGCCTTTGAAGTGACCTAGAAAACACACCATCGTCAGAGATTAGCTAGGACTGATGACCTTAGAATGGATCATGTTTGGGAATGATACAAGGGAGGTACCTTAGTTTTCCAATCCTACTGTTTGAAATGGACTAATAAATACTTGGTAATCATGCTCATCATTCATTGCATGTGCCTAGAAGATGTGGAGCACTGAGGGATGAAAGCATGCCGCGAACGTGAGATGGTGTCGCACGAGGGAGGGTGTGGTGAGGGCATACATCATGACTGCATCCATACTTGCATTAATAAGAGTAGTTAGGAGTGTTTGATTGTACTGCTTTATCATTATTGCTTGACTGAGTCGATAACATGTTAACATATGCTTTATTGTTCCACTGAGTTAGCTACTCACTTCCACGTTACGGGACAGTGTTGTACACACCAACCAGATTTGTTGAGTTTCAGGTAATGGCGATGCTTATGAAGCAAAGCCGGACTACTATGATGTTGGAGTGGAGCTCTCCTACATGTAGATCTCTGACAGGTCTATGAAGACCTGGTATTGTATTGACGGGGCTATGGTACTTGGAATAGAAGACATTACACTTACACATTTGGTATATTTTAGAAATGTACTTGAATTTTATTGACCTGGTAATGTTATCACACTCTGGAGACTGACCACAGTTTTTATATATTTTATATATCTGTCGCAGTCTTCCGCTCGCTAATTCACTGTCTCTGGAGTATGATATTCTGTTTTGACTTAATCTCACTCATGTTCATTGCACTAATACAGTCAACATTTAATCATCATTATCTATGTTGCATAAGTGATGTTCTGGAAACTCGAGAGTTGAGTTACTACTCGACCCTCGATTTTTCGAGATGTTACACTAACACTGTGGGAACTTAGGATGTCCTTGGATGAAAGTCCTAGAACCTTTTTGGTACCAGGAGATGCTTCAACGTCTAGACCGAGTGGATACACGAGCGCAGGAGTGCCGAATACTAGTAGGCCGCGTCTCCCATTGTGTCGTGGTCGGTTGGAAGGGGGTGTGGCCATATCTGCCCGAGTGAGGAGGTTGTAAGCTAGACTGAGTTTGAACAGCTCACAAATGAGTCCGCTATCGACGAGCCGGGTAGGTATTGACAGACTACTGGTCGGGTGGATATGTGATATATTCCACTTACTGGGCTGTGCAGCTAGGGAGGCGGCAGTCAGTGTGAAGTGTATTAGACCCCGGTGATATCCTAGAGAGAAACTATACTGATATGTGTACTTGATGAGGACTGACATGCTTGCTTTACATCTCGCATATGACATTTGGCTACATAGGCCACGCATCGCATGGTCTTGGTATGGCTGATAGCATTCTTGCCTTGCATCACATAGCTTTGGCACAACTGATTGTATTTATGGACTTACCCGCATATTTTCTCATTATTATGATATTGTATACTTGACACTCGCCTTGCGCACGCACTTACACCACCCTCTAAGCTTTTGTAAGCTTATGCATGACCATTACGTGCAGGTGTCGTTGGATCGCAGCAGCGTTGAGGCAGGAGTGCATATCGGATCATTTTGGAGCTTTTTGTTCACCCTGTATTTCCCTTTTTGCATTGTACTTAAAGTTTTTGATATAATGGATATGTGGTGATGTTGTTTTGTGACTTGGTATAACATCCCAGATTTTTGCCAACCTGGGATTAGACGTCCTTAGGCAATGGGTCGATCCTAACACCTTATTAACTTTTCAGAACTCAATCCCACAGTCTAAAATCGCTCCTTAACCCATTTCCTTCACAAATCCCACCCTTCACCACCTTGTTCTTAAAATTTTCTAAGTACTTTCACATTAGACATTATCTTAAAGTTTAGGTGATGAAGAACAATAGTTAAACTAAACATTGCTACAAAGGACTAAGTACCACCTCAGACCGAAATCACCCAGGACTAAATCCTTTAGAAATTAGGCGAGAATTAGCTAGTGTTAGACTAGTGTGCCTGTGAAATGAGCACCAATCGTTTTAAATATGATCTGCAAGACCCAAAACTTGTAAAATCATTGACACTAGGGTACCTTAAAATCTAGGATTAATCTCATTACCCGTCTGCTCTCGGGAGCATCTCGAAACTCCGTATCGGATCTGGACCGCACGTCAGAAGTCCGATTAACACGAAGTTGAGGAATTAGGACCGCCTCGCTGGGCTTGACAACCATCTCAGAAATCAAATCCAGATAGTGTCCCAGCGCTATTCGCTTGAGCTCGGAGTGAAGAGTGTGAGAAATGTGAAATTAATTTAAAATAAAATATCTCAAATAGTAATTTGACACCTCTCGCTTGCGGATCAGTTTTAAGCACCTAGACAGTTAGAATCGGATCAAATTACACCCTCGGATCAGGAGAAATTTCATACACATTTACATGTACTCGGAATCTCCGATCGAGATCCGCTGACCGTTGAACTGAAACTGTTCCGCCACGCGTGATCTGAAAATTCCACTGAAACGAAAACTTAATAGAACGTAGATCTGGTGTTGGTGAGCTTAAGTCCGACCCTTGGCTTAAGGAGGCCCGCTAGAAGTCCTCCGTTGAGCTGGAAAAAGTCCCGCTTTGGTTATAACCTAAGTATACCTTGACTTAAAGTCTAATTTGGAGACTTTTTAGGATATATAAGGACCTTTGAACTCTCTCTCTCACAGCCATACGAATTTGAGATTTGAGAGAGAGAAAAGAGAGAGAAAGTGTGGGAGTTGTGGGAGGTTCTCCCTGCCTTGCTTCCCTGCTGCTATCCATGCTCCACCGCATCATTCTAATCGCTTTCCCGGCGATTCCAGCTCCGTTTCTAGGTAAAAAACCCTAACCCTAATCTGATTTGGGGCTTGGGTGGTTGTAGGTTATGAAATAACTAACCTATTTCGTTCTATAGGTTGCCAAACTGCCGAATACGGAAGCTTAGAAAACCTATTGGATTCGTTACGATTCTATGATAAAAGGTGCGGACTTTAGGTGTATAGGTTATGGTTTTCAACGCTTTCAATGTCAGATAATGATAGATTCATGATCTGCATGCAATTGTACATGTACAAAGTCCTGTCTGTTTTCCGTTTCGATTAAAGATGAAAAATATGGAATTCTACATACTCTAGGTATTTGTAGAAAGTACCGTATACGTACAAATTTTGGAAATGTGTTTGGCATGATTAATTGTTGTATGAATATATTATATGTGGATAAATTACTTGTTTGGCGAAAGGACTCGCCCTAATACATGTGTTGCTTATATACACTATGTATGTTGAAACTGTGTATTCTAGAACGTACCGTATACATAAAAATTTTGGAGATATTTTGCCATGATTATTTGTTGTATGAATACATTATACATGGATAAAATACTTGCTTGGCGAAAGGATAGCCCTAATACATGTTTTGCTAACATACACCATGTATGTTGTAATAGTGTATTCTAAGTGTTTGTGAAAATGACTGAATGAGTATAGAATTCTCATTCGAGCCCGCCATGACTAATTGTCATGGATATATGATTGTTGTATTAGCGATACCCCTTTGATGAAAGGATTTGCCCTAAATCACGCCATGACCAATATACACTATATGTGCTAAAATGTGTGGCCCAAGTGTTTGTGGAAATGATTGAATGAATATGGAACTCAGATTACTACTTTCCATGACTATCCGTCATGGGTGTACGCGTGTGATGATTGGGGCAACTCCCTAGTGAAAGGATTTGGCCTAATGCCTATGTGATCAACATATGTTATGTATGTTGATGTATGTATTTTAAAGTGTTTGTTGAAATGTCTGAATGAGTAGTAGTTAATAAATTGTAATGTTTAAGGGTGTTGAGATATGATTCTCAACTTCTTTAACTATGTGTATGATCTCCTTAGATATCTGTGTGATTAGGAATTGAATATGTACAAACTCATGCTTATGTTGTACTTCATAACATGCTCAATTGATTGTATGATTTTATCTATGTAATGCATATGTTTAAATTCACGTTTACGTTGTATGATCCGTCATGGGTGATGGGGGAGTGGAGCAATGAGTGCGTGCAACAGCCCTAACAGCCCTAAACGAAAAATACCATACTTTGATTGTATGGTTTGAATCTTGATCCATTACTGCTTTATCTATCTGTAGTTGATTGTGTTTGGGGCTATGATTATAGTCCAGACAATCGGTACCAGAATTAAACTCGTGGCTGTGATTCATTTGCCACGTGAGATGTGTTCGATGAACCCGAGTCGTACTTCGGTTGGCGATAGTGGTTGGCCACACGAAGTGCTTATGCGCTTCATATCATTCAACTTGTTGTGCGCTCGAGCTAGCCGAGCTCGTCAAGTAACCCGATCTGTCTAATGTATGTTCACCATGTTTGGACGCTACTGGTTGAACCTAGGGTACCAAACTTACCAGTGAAATCCCTTTTAACCATGGTACCTCGATCCGCTAAGACTCATGAGCCGCGCATGGTGGTATGGGACACCGTGGTCGAGCTGTCGGCCTACGCTGGGGCCACGTGCCTCCCCGTAGTGACCAGTGAGCAACCAGACTCGTGAGCCGATTATGGTGGTATGGGACACTATATTCGAGCTGTCGACACCTACGGCAAGAGCCGAATACGGTGAGACCTGTATTCGTGCTGACGGGCGACGAGTCCTCCGTAGTGTCTTCGAGTATACTCTAAGGTCTGTGATTGGCGACGAGCCCTTCACAGCAACTAGAGCATGAGTGGAGCCGAGTACGGTGAGACCTGTATTCGAGATGATGGCCAGCGATTGAGCCGAGTACGGTGAGACCTATATTTGAGCTGACGGCCAGCAATTGAGCTGCATACGGTGAGATCTGTATCCGTGCTGACGGGTGACGAGCCCTTTGTGATGCCTTCGCTACGCCTCTCAAACCATAATATCGTATGAGATTAACTAGGACTGACGACCCTAGAATGGATCATGTTTGGGAATGCTACAAGGGAGGTACCTTAGTTTTCCAATACTGTTGTTTGAAATGAACTAATAATTACTCGGTAATCATGCTCATCATCACACTGCATATGCCTAGTAGATGTGGAGCACTGAGGGATGGACGCATTCGCTAACGTAAGATGGTGTTGTATGAGGGTGGTTTGGCAAGGGCATTCATCATGTCATTTCATACTTGCATTTAATAAGAATAGTTAGGATTGTTTGATTGTACTGTTTTATCATTACTGCTTGACTGAATTGATAACATGTTAACCTATGCTTTAATGTTCCACTGAGTTGATCACTCACTCCCACGTTACGGGACGGTGTTGTACACACCAACCAGATTTGTTGAGTTTCAGGTGATGGCGATGCTTATGAAGCAGAGCCGGACTACTATGATATGGAGGAGGAGTTCTCCTACTTGTAGCTCTCTGACAGGTTTATGAAGACCTGTTATTGTATTGACGGGGCTATGGTACTTGGGATAGAAGACATTACACTTACACATTTGATATATTTTAGAAATGTACTTGAAATTTATTAACCTGGTAATGTTACCACACTCTGGAGACTCACCACAGTTTTTATATATTTTATATATCTATCACAGTCTTCCGCTTGCAATTTAACTGTCTCTGGAGTATGATATGCTGTTTTGGCTTAATCTCACTCATGTTCAATACATTAATGCAGACAACATTTAATCACCATTATCTATGTTGCATAAGTGATGTTCTGGAAACTCGAGAGTTGAGTTACTACTCGACCCTCGATTTTTCGGGATGTTACACTTGGTTATGCTTGTGGTTATGCTCCATTACAAAAAAAAATAAAAATTCACACTAAAAATCCTCGTAGGATCCCAGGATCGGAATCTGGCAAATGGGTGCCGGAAGCCGAGAATGGGGCACTACGGAGGTTGTCGGTGCCGGATTCGGCGATTGGAAATTTTGTGAGCCCGTTTTCCGTGTTTGGGGCGTGACAAGTTAGCTTTTGGATACATTTTGTCTGAGCTATATTTTGGCGATGCCTTCATTTTTGTACATTTTGAAAAAACATTGTACTTGTATTATGACTAAATCTATAATGAAGATTGTTGCTTGGTATTAATGTATTGGATCTTTATGCTCAAATATATATATATATATATATATATATATATATATATATATATATATATCTTCCTTGTGGTGCGCTGAACTCCGAACTTGGTGTATGGAAGTCGAGTGCCGGATTCAGGGCATTACAGAAGCTGTCCATTCTTGGATTTGGGGCGTGACAGAAGGTGGTATCAGAGCATAAGATTTGGGATCACTTACGAGCAAAGTCAACAACTGGAAAACATAGAAAACTTAAACTAGGTCTCCCACCGTCATCGATCGAGAACTTAAATGTTATTAGTACCCCTGATTTGTATGAATATAGGATTCCCAGTTTGAGAACTTAAATTGATGCATGATTATGGTTTTAACGAACCTAGAGGTGTAAATTTAGGATCGTCGTCGTGAGAATTTACCCAAGGATAGGAATTACTACTGGGAAACCTAAAAAATTATTCTTGTCACCCTAACGAGTGTATAGAGTGCGAGAGCTCTTCCTAAGATGAGAGCCTTCAACTCCTTTGTAGATCATGCCGCCGCGTAGGGCCTAGACTTGAGTTGTAGCGACCTAACAAGCTCTGACCGCCCCCAATGACACTCAGTCGATTCGAGGATTTTTTGGAAGTATGATGTCGTGGATGGAGCACCAGGAGTGGCATTCGACCGAGGGTTCCGCACCTTCGGTCCAGGAAAATATAGGCACGTTGTTGAAAGAGTTTCAGTGTATGAATCCCCCAAGTTTCAGAGGAGAGCCGGACCTGATGGTTGCAGATAGGCAGAGAGCTCAGTTGGAGAAGATTTTTACTGTAGTGGGGTGTATAGAGGAGTAGAAAGTCACCCTAGCTGTTTTCCTACTGGAGGGGCAGGCAGAACAATGGTGGGAATTGGTTTCCCGATTGGCAAAACCTGATACCGTGTGGAACTGGAGTGCATTTTGTGACCGGTTCAAGCAGAAGTACTTTCCGAGCAGTGTCCGACAGAAGAAGGCAAAAGAGTTTGAGACACTTCAGTGGGACGAAATGACCATGGCCCAATATGAGGCCCATTTTGTAGAGTTGTCTAGGTTCACTTCACGCTTGATTGCGGATGAGGACTTGAAGGCCTAAAGATTTGAGCAGGGGTTGTGGGGTGTGCTTCGATCCCGCGTAGTAGTGTAGAAGCTTCCGACATATGATGAGGTAGTGGATCGAGCATTAGTAATTGAGGCTGACCTTGAGGACCAGTTGAGGGATATAGACTAGAGGAGAGATGGAAAGGGGAAGAGGATGGTGCAATAGAGTGGGCCATGGCGTGCCTAAAAGAGGCAGGCAGTCAGACCTGCCACCAAAGCATCAGCCGCACCAACCCATAGATCATTTGGAGGATCATGTTTTCGGTGCGGAGGAGTTGGATATATGAGTCGTCAGTGCCCCAGCCAGTAGCAGTCCCTACAGTAGAGGCCTCCCCAACAGCAGTAGACAGCTCCATTTCAGCAAAGGCCTCCACCTCAGCCCCAACAATAGCAGTCGCAGCCGCAGCCGCAGCTGCAACAACTACTGTATCTAAGGCCTCAACATCCACTGCCAAGACCACAACAGTAGCAGAGACAACATCCAAGACACCAGCAACATCGCCAACAGAGGGAACATGCACCTCCCCAGACAGCTCTAGCTCGTGTTTATGCGCTGCAGGAGAGGGATTCTCAGTCCTCTAGAGACGTAGTGGATGGTATTCTTATCGTATCCTCGACTCTTGCTAGGACTTTATTTGATTCAGGTCCTTCTCATTCCTTTATATCTGAGGATTTTATACATGCCTTAGATTTGCCTATAGTAGAAGTTGGGGAACGGTTGTTAGTTGCAACGCCCTTAGGAAAGTTTACAGTTTTTGGCCTAGTGTGCCCGTCTTATCCTGTGTATGTGGGGGAATTTGAGATGTCAGCCTATTTGTTTGTGCTAAGGATGACTGAGTTCGATGTAATTTTGGGAATGGATTTGTTGACTGCGTATCATGTTGTGATAGAATGCTTCGAGAAGGCAGTCATATTCAATATTCCTGGCCAGCCACAATTTTAGTATGTTGCGGTGCCTAGCCATTGGTGGCACTTATGGCTTGCGTGCAGGAGGAGCAGTCAGTAGTGCGCATCGATCAACTATCAATCGTTTGCGGCTTTCCAGATGTCTTTCAGGAGATTCCAGGGTTACCACCTAGGAGGGCTGTGGAGTTTTGTATTGCTCTACAGCCTGGTACCACACTGATCTCGAAGGCCCCGTATCGTATGACACTGATGGAATTGAAGGAGCTAGAGAAACAGTTAAATGAGTTGCGCGAATTGGGATTTATTCATCCAAGCAATTCTCCATGGGGTGCACCAGTGCTTTTTGTGAAGAAGAAGGATGGATCATTGAGGCTTTGTGTGGACTACCGCGAGCTTAATAACTTCACTATCAAGAATAAATATCTGCTCCCGAGGATAGATAACCTGTTTGAAAGTTGTGAGAAGCGTAGTACTTCTCAAAGATAAATTTGAATCTGGGTATCATCAGGTGCGAGTCCGAGAAGAGGATATCCTGAAGATAGCTTTTCGGACCCGCTATGGTCACTTTGAGTTTCTGGTCATGTCATTTAGATTGACTAACGCACCAGCAGTTTTCATGCAATTGATGAATGAAGTCTTCTGCCCGTTCTTGGATCAGTTTGTTATCGTATTGATTGATGATATTTTGGTTTACTCAAGGACTCGGGAGGAGCATGAGCAACATTTGGAGATAGTCCTACAGACTTTGCGTGAGCACCAGTTGTATGCCAAGTCAGAGAAATGTAAGTTTTGGCAGGAGGAGGTGAAGTTCCTCGGGCATGTGATCGCTCGAGAAAGAGTGAAGGTTGATCCTTTGAAGGTTGAGGCAGTGTTGCAATGGAGGCAACCCACTAACTCCACTGAGATCCGGAGTTTCATGGGTTTAGCGGGCTATTACAGGCGTTTTATTAAGGGAGCACCATTTGTATGGAGCTATGCCTGTGAGCGAGCATTCATAGAGTTGAAGACTCGCCTAACTAAACCACCGGTCCTCAAGCTCCCCTATGGAGGTGAGGGATTTGTGGTATATACTGATGCTTCATGTATTGGGCTTGGTTGCGTATTAATGCAGCATGGAAAGGTTGTAGCTCATGCATCTCGTCAGCTTAAGGTTCGCGAGTAGAACTACCCCGTGCACGATCTCGAGTTGGCAGCAATTGTCTTCGCATTGAAGATTTGGAGACACTATCTGTATGAGGTGAAGTTCGAGCTCTTTTTAGACCATAAAAGCCTCAAGTATCTCTTCTCCCAGAGTGAGTTGAATATGAGGCAAAGGTGATGGATGAAACTATTGAAGGATTATGATTTTACTTTGCAGTATCACCCGGGTAAGGCAAACGTAGTGGCGACACTTTGAGTCGCTAGTTGCGAGGCATGATTGCACATCTTATGGTTTGAGAGTGGAGGATGCTTAAGGACATAGCAGATTTTGATTTTCAGTTAAGACTGCAAAATTCTATAGCGTAACTTTCGAACATATCGATTCAGCCTTCTTTGGTATTCAGAGTAATCAAGGCTCAACGGGCAGATAAATCATTGCAGGCTCGTAGAGTAGAGGCCGAGGGAGGCAAGCAACCAGATTAGAAGATTGGGTCTGATGGTGGATTGCGCTACTGAGGTAGATTGTGTGTTTCGGCCATAACAGAACTGAGGCAATATTGGTGGAGCGGAATGAAGTGCAAGATTGCCAAGTATGTGTCCCAATGTCAAACATGTCAGTGTGTGAAGGCTGAGCATCAATATCCTGCCGGTCCCCTTGCAGCAGTCAGAGGTTTCAAGGTGGAACTGGGAACATGTTACTACATATTTCATTTTGGGGTTGCCGAGAACTCAGCGCGGTCATGATGCCATCTGGGTTATTGTTGATCGCCTGACGAAGTCAGCACACTTCCTGGTGATATGTTCTTCCTGGGTGAAGGATCGATTGGCGAGGCTATTCATTGATGAGGTCGTGAGGCTGCATGGTATTCCAGTTTCGATCGTATCCGACCGTGATTCGAGGTTCACATCGCAGTTTTGGAGGAGTTTTCAGAGGGTGTTGGGAACTTGAAAAAGCCAAGCTATATGTCCTAGAGGGGGGGTGAATAGGACTATGCCAAATTAAAATTTAACACCGGAATTGAAGTACGATAACCTTATAAAAATAAAGAACAGTACTTTAAATAAATCAAAGAACTGAAATGTAAAGCAAACTTAAATAAAGAGCTTGATACTAATGTTGTTCTAAGGAGAACCTTTGCACCATAAAAAGCAAGGGTTTATGGCAGGACAACCTTATTAGAACAAATTGAATATCAGAACTCAACAGAAAGGAAATAGCAAGAAATAAATTCTAAACTATTACAACATTCCCCACTTTGCTTGAAATGTAAATATTACAACATTCACATCCACATATATATTCCACAAATCTAAATGATTAAAAATATAGAAATTAAAAGAGCATTCAAATCACAAAACACACCAATATATAGTGGTTCACCTGTGTGTTCACAAACTGTTAAACAACAGCCACACAACTTGCTACTCCACTCCTAATATCCTCACACAGGGGATATTAGCGTTCACTATCAAACAGGTTTTATAGGTTTACCTAAAACCTTCACAATTGTGTCTTTTTAACTTGGGCTTACACAATCCAAAAACCCACACTTTCTGTATTTTCTAGCTCTCGTTAGATAACCAATACAATGAGATTTTTCTGGCGAATCTCAAACAAAACCAAAATAAAGGAATTTACAATAAATGTAAAATACCTGGATTTCTCCTTTTGTAGCAGCCCGGTAGAACCAATGAGAGTAGAAGTTCGAATCAACGTTCAATGTCCAATACTCACTTAAGAAATGGTTCTAGTTTCTAATTGATTTTAAATTAAATCAAATTGGGCGTAGCTCTATTTGATTTTGATTCCAATGAAGAAGGAATACAACAATTCCTCGTTTTCAAATAAGATTGAAATTTAGGAATAAAATCAAATAAGAAAAGCTAACAAAAAGAATATTAAATATGCACAAATTAGCTTAAAATGAACACAACTTATCTCAGAGTGGAGGCTTGACTTTTCTTAAATTAATCGATGAAAAACTCTGAAATTCGTGTTCAATTTATAGAAGCAAAGATCGCTTCTACGACTGGTCTTAGGAACCTTCGACTGGTCGTAGCTCCAACGACATTTTGAAAATTTAAGCGCGATCTGAAAAATTAGTTCTACGACTGGTCGTGGGGAACCTTCGATTGGTCGTAGACCACCTACGACTGGTCGAAGCTGACCCAGGACTGGTCGTAGGAAACCAGATTTGGTTGCTGGATTTTGAGTCATAGTTCTAAGACTGGTCGAAGGACGAGTCGAAACGTCTCTACGACCGGTTGAACAATCTCCAGGACTGGTCGAAGAATAACCAAAAAATTTCAAAAATCTTCAACAACTTAGGACTAGTGGTGGAATTTCTTGGACTGTTCGAACCAGGTTTAGGACTGGTCGAACAAAGTTTAGGACTAGTCTTAGAACAGACCAACTTCATGTATAAAGATTTATCTTGACTTATGTATCTAAAATGACCTACTCTAAGGTCGAACTAAGGTTTATCATACCTAGAACATGAAGTATGAACATTGAACATCATTCTTTCAGATGATAGTTAACCATTGAAGCTCGAGACCCTTACTTGATGTAGCTTGAGATTGAGATCTTCTACAGCATGAATATAAGCTTCAACTTGAGTTGTACTTGAGTCTTGAATAAATACTCTTCTTATTGATATAGACTTGAACATTGATGCATACGAAAGAGAACACAGTACATAACCTTGCATTTCTTGAAGTCGAGCACCGTACATGTCTTGAACCATTGTGATGTCATCTTGAATCACATATATATCAACATACAAACACAAGACACACAGATAGAAGTTGTGGCACACACAATAAGTTTTGGCACCACAAAATTTGACAATCAAAGGAGCATGAGACCATAACACTTACAATCTCCCCCTTTGTCAAATTTGTGATAAAACATATTTCTATAAGAGAAGCACAATAAGCACAACAAGCAAATTAATGAATCATGCACTAGTTGTCATTAAGTAGCACAAACTCATTATAAACTACTCCCCCTGAGTAGCAGCACATATCACATATCCAAAATATAACTACTCATATCAACCTTCTCCCCCTTTTTGTCACAATATGACAAAGGAAGCAACAAAGGTACGTAAGAAAAATTATTGGAGGAATAGAAGAAGTAACATGACAATATATATGAAAGTAAACGTTCATAATCCAGTTACTAAAAACTCATTAAACCAAATATAAGAAAGTTATTACAGACCAAGAATGAAAATACTTAATTGGTTCCTGAAGAAGGAGCAGGAATGGTAGGATCAAGATTATGCATTCCTTTGTTCAAGCGCCTAAGATACTTGTGCATATATTTAAACTAAAGATCATGAGCAATATTCATATTCTCAACCTTCTCTTTTAAAGCATGAAGTCGAGCATCAAAATTAGAAGGCTCAAAATCAGGATCATTTCCAGAATCAGATTCAAGTTCATCGAAAATATCATCCATATCTACATCATCAGGAGGAAGATCACCAACTTCTTTATCACCAGCCTCAGCTCTACCAACATCCACTTAAACACGAGCCAATTCCAATTTCATTTTGTTAATATTCGAATTGTTAAAAATAAGATGATGGATGGGAGCTTCTCCAACAGGCATAGGCACGAGCATGTGCTTAGCTAGGATAGTCAAGAGATAGGAAAAAGGAATATCACTATGACCTGGATGGAGATGAGAATGAATAATGGAATGACATATCAAGGAAGGAAGACAAATTTTAGTACCAGAAATGACTGAGTGCAAAACACGAACCATAAAGGCAGTTAATTCTGTCTTATTACCAGAACGAGGATACAGGTTAGAAGTAAAAATCCTGTGAAGTACCTTGTATTTGGGTAATAAGTACTTTGCGGGGAGCGCATTCCCATTATGAGTCCATTGCACATTGATATTACACAAATCTCTGGTTAGCATACGCTTTTCAGATTCTGAGGGTTTCTCAGCTAAAGTATGAATAGGAATACCCTCCTCATTAATAGGTATATCCATTAATCCTGCAATCAGATGACGATCAATTTCAAATAGACCTTCTCTAGTATCAATTTTAAAAGTTAAATCCTCGAAAGAGAATACTGAGATACATCTAAACATGGCCTGTGCAATAGATTGGTATGCATGCCCACCCCAATGTAAAATGTTATCCCATCCTACAGCTTGGAGTATAGGTAGAATACCAAAAGGAGCAATATGTTCAATACAAACAGACCTGTAACGCCCTGAAAATCGGGGGTCGAGTATGAACTCAACTCCCGAGTTCCAACGCATCACTTATACAACATAGATAATGATGATTAAATGTTGTCTGTGTTAGAGCAATAAACATGAGTGAGATTATACCAAAACAGTAATTCATACTCCAGATCAATTGTATAAAGGCAGCGGAAGATTGAAACTGTGTATACATGTTTGTAAAAGATACAAAATCATTTCATTCTCAAGAGTATGAACCCATCTGAGTCACCATATACATATATCTATTTTATGTTCAAAAAGGTAAAAAATACATCTAAGGATGTAATCCCAGCAAAACCCGTTGATCCGGCAGTCTAGTCGAAGCCGCCAGAATACTGCATGAATGAGAACTCGTCCTGGTCCTCACCGTAGTCCGGCTCAGCCTCCTGAGTCGCCAGCTCATCTAAACCTGAGACAGAGTCTGGTTGGTGTGTACAACACCGTCCCGTAACGTGGGAGTGAGTAGCTAACTCAGTGGAACAATAAAGCATAGGTTAAGATGTTATCGACTCAGTCAAGCAGTAATGATAAAACAATATAATCAAACACTCCTAACTACTCTTATTAATGCAAGTATGCATGCAGTTATGATGGATGCCATCACCGACATACTCCCTCATGCGACACCATCTTACGTTCGCGGCATGCTTGCTTTCCTCAGTGCTCCACATCTTCCAGGCACATGCAATGCGATGAGCATGATTACTGAGTTGTTATTAGTCCATTTCAAACAGCAGGATTGAGAAACTGAGGTACCTCCCTTGTATCATTCCCAAACATGATCCATTCTAGGGTCGTCAGTCTTAGGCAATTTCATACGATGGTGTGTTTCTAGGTTGCTGCAAGAGCTGCCAGGACTGTTACACGGAATCATTGCACCACTCCCCCATCACCTTATCAATACAGGCCTAGTTTATACTCTGTTACTACGGGAAGGCTCATTGCCTCACCGCAGATTTAGAGTATGCTCGAGGTCACTACACCGGGTATGGTCAGGGCTGCTAGGGCTATTACACGGAATCGTTGCACCACTCCCCCATCACCCATCAAACAGTGTAGGCCGACAGCTCGAATATAGTGTCCCATACCACCATAATCGGCTCACGAGTCTGGTTGCTCACTGGTCACTACGGGGAGGCACGTGGCCCTAGCGTAGGCCGACAGTTCGACCACGGTGTCCCATACCACCATGCCCGGCTCATGAGTCTAAGCGGATCGAGGTACCATAGTTAACGAGATTCCACTGGTAAGTTTGGTACCCTAGGTTCAAGTAGTAGCGACTAAACATGGTGAACATACATTAGACATATCGGGTTAATTGACGAGCCTGACTAGTTCGAGCGCACAATCAACTGAACGACATGAAGTGCATAAGCACTTCGTGTGGCCTAACCACTGTCGCCAACTGAAGTACGACTCGGGTTCGTCAAACACATCTCTCGAGGAGACATGAATCTCAACCACGATCTCAAGTCTGGTACCGATTGTCTGGACTATAGACATAGTCACAAGCTCAATCAATCCTTACTCATAGCATGTGGTGTAAAGCATAATAAACAAAGCAATTCAAGCATGTCATAAAGCATGTTATAAAATATGTTACAAAGCATGTTATAAAGCATATTATAAAGCACTATATAAATAGGAATACAAACACATATATTTTGTAAGTAAGTGGTTAAAGTAAACAACCACATGGAGGAAATCATACATGTCTCTAAGGTAGTCGAGAACCCCATCTCAACACCTACCTAAGGCACTAACATCCAAGCACTTACTCTCACAAGCATTTTCACAAACACTTAGAATACACTATTTCAACATACATTATGTATGTTAGTAAAACATGCATTAGGGCTATCCTTTCGCCAAGCAAGTATTTTATCCATGTATAATATATTCATACAACAAATAATCATGACAAATACATCTCCAAAATTTATATGTATAGGGTATTTTCTAGAATACACAATTTCAACATACATAGTGTATATAAGCAAAACATGTATTAGGGCGAGTCTTTTCGCCAAACAAGTAATTTATCCACATATAATATATTTATACAACAAATAATCATGTCAAACATATTTCTAAAATTTATACGCATACGGTACTTTCTACAAATACCTAGAGTATGTAGAATTCCATAATTTTCATCTTTAATCGAAACAGAAAACAGACAGCACTTTGTACATGTGTAATTACATGCAGATCATGAATCTATCATTATCTGACATTGAAAGCATTGAAAACCGTAACCTATACATCCAAAGTCCTCACCTTATACCGTAGAATCGCAACGAATCAGCTAGGTTTATTAGGCTTCCGTATTCGGCAATTCGGTAACCTATATAATGAAATAGGTTAGATATTTCATAACCTACAACTCTTACAACTCCAAAACAGATTAGGGTTAGGGTTTCTTACCTCAAAATGGAGTCGGTATGACCGGGAAAGTGATAAGAAAGGGGTGGTGCAGCTTGTGTAGCGGCAGGGGATGGTAGTAGAAAGGATCTCCCACAACTCTCTAGCTTTCTCTCTCCTTTTCTCTCTTTTACTTAGGGTTTTTCTCAAATTCGTATGGCTGTGAGAGAGGGGTTTTAAGGTCCTTATATAGCCTAAAAACTCTCTGAAATAGACTTAAGGTCAAGGTATACTTGGGTTATAACCGAAGTGACACTGTTTCAGCTCAACGGAGGGTTTCTGGCTGGCCTCCTTGAGCCAAAAGTCGGATTTAAGCTCATCAACCTCGGATCCATGTAAAGCTAAATTTTCATTTCAGTCGGATTCCTAGATCACGCGTGGCGGACTAATTTCAGTTCAACGGTCAGCGGGTCTCGATTCGAAATTCCAAGTACATGTAAATGTTTATGAAAATTTTTCTAATCCAAGGGTGTATTTGGGTCAGATTCTGACGGTCAGGTTGCTTACAAAATGTCCACAAGCGACACGTGCCAGATCACTATTCAAGATATTTATTTTATAAAGAAAATAAGTGTTTTCACACTCTCTCGCTCCGGACTCGAGCGAACAGCCGTGGGACACTGTCTGAATTTGATTTCTGAAATGGTTGTCAAGCCCAGCGAGGCGGTCCTAAGTCCTTAACTTCGTAGTATTTGGACTCCCAATGTGCGGTCTAGACCTGATACGGAGTTTCAATGTGTTCTCGAGAATAATCGGGTAATGAGTTTGATCCTAGACTTTAGGGTAACCTAGCGTCAATGATTCTACAAGTTTTGGGTCTTGCAGATCGTATTTAAAGCGATTCAAACGGATTTCATGGCTAATTTAGTTTAGCACTTAATTAACTTTGTCAAATTTATAAAGGATTTAATCCTAAGTGATTTCTGGTCGAGGTAGTACTCGGGTCTTTGCACGGAAATTTACGAGTCGTTACAAGACCGTTCAACAATGACATTGCGCATACGCAAATCCCGTACATCAGAGGGATCATCCTCAGGTAAACGAAGATGGCGCCTAGTAAGAGGAGCTGATCTAGAAGATGATGGACCATGGGAAGTTTTCTTTTTCCCTCTAGCATCCATAATCAGAATGAAAATCAAAAGATCTAATAGAGACAAAAGATTTGGAAAATGGGTTTTGCTCGATCAGATTTTTTAAGAAAAAGCCCCAAAATGTCAAGGAATCTCAAAATAAATTACTCCAAGAGTGAAAATGAAGTAATAAGAGCTAGAATCTACAAGAGAAACACAAATGATGGTGGGTACGACTAGTCGTGCTTCGGGTCGTTGGAGAGTGAAATGAAAATGAAGAAGATGAAGGTTTTTCCCAATTTTAAAAGATTCCAACGCGCTATACGACTGGTCGAGTACCGTTCTCGACCGGTCGTACCATGACTGATCGAGCACGTCCTCGACTGGTCGTACCATAACTGATCGAGCACGTCCTCGACTGGTCGTGAAAACATAAAAACATGCATTAATTTTTCCATAAAAATTTGAAATTTAAACAAATAAATTATCAAATATATATTTACTATGATACAAATATGCATGAATAATCAATTTATAATGCATATTCCGAGATCAAATGTCAATTTATTAAACCTGCTTTTGTCGAGCGGTTTAGTGAAAATGTCAGCAAGTTGAGTCTCGGTCGGTATATATTCCAAGGATATTATTTTCTCTTCTACTAATTCACGAATATAGTGATACCTAATGTCAATGTGCTTGGTACGTGAATGCTGGATTGAGTTTTTTGATATATTTATAGCACCAAAATTATCACAATATAATATCATTAATTCCTGTGCAAATCCATAATCGCTTAACATACGTTTCATCTAAACAAGCTGAGTACATGCATTTCCTGCTGTAATGTATTCAGCCTCAACAGTTAAGAGCGATATAGAACTTTGCTTTTTGTTAAACCAAGAAACCAAACAGTTTCCAATATAAAAACAACCACCACTGGTAGATTTTCTATCATCAATATTTTCAGCCCAATCAACATCTGAATACCCAGCCAATTGAACATTAGTATCAAAAGGATACCAGAGACCTATTTTAGCAGAACTTGCGACATATCGCATAATCCGCTTAATAGCAGAAAGATGTGACTCTTTAGGATCAGACTGATATCTAGCGCAAATCCCAACACTTAAAGCAATATCCGGTCTACTAGCAGTTAAGTAAAGTAGACTACCAATCATACTATGATATAATTTAGGATCTATATTTTTACCTGTAGAGTCCTTTGAGAGTCTTAAAGTTGTACTCATAGGAGTATCAAAGTTCTTACCATTCTCAAATCCAAACTTTTTGATTAAGTTCAGAGCATATTTTGTTTAAGAAATGAAAATGCCATTTGGTTGTTGTTTTACTTGCAATCCAAGGAAATAATTTAATTCCCCAACCATGCTCATTTCGAACTTAGATTTCATCAAATCTGCAAACTCAACAGTCATGTTAGTACAAGTTGATCCATAAATAATATCATCAACATAGATCTGAACCATTAAGATATCATCGTTATGTTTTTTAATAAAAAACGTCTTATCGACACTGCCCATTTGAAAATTACGACTTAGTAAAAACTTAGTCAATTTTTCGTACCATGCCTTGGGAGCTTCTTTTAGACCATATAGAGCTTTTTTAAGATGGTATACATGATTAGTAGAATTAGGGTCTTCAAACCCTGTGGGTTGTTTAACATATACTTCTTCATGTAGATCACCATTCAAAAAAGCACTCTTTACATCCATTTGAAAGATTTAAAATTTTTTAAAGCATGCAATGGATATAAAAAGTCTGATTGATTCAAGGTGAGCAACTGGGGCAAAGGTTTCATCATAATCAATGCCTTCTATTTGAGTGTACCCTTGTAAAACCAGTCTTGCCTTATTTCGAATTATATTACCAAGTTCATCAGACTTATTTTTGAAATCCCACTTAGTTCCTATAATGTGTTTATCTTTCGGTCTAGGGACAAGATACCAGACATCATTTCGAACAAACTGATTAAGTTCTTCCTGCATAGCTACTATCCAGTTTTCATCAGAAAGAGCTTCTTTTACGTTTACCGGTTCAATCTGAGATGTAAAGCACACGTAATTGCATATGTCTTCTAGTTGTCTACGAGTGCGCACACCAGTGAGAGGGTTTCCAAGAATTTGAGAGGTTGGATGATCTTTAACAGTCCTTAATTCAGAATTGTTTTGACTTGATAAAGTATCGGGTTTATCAAATAGAAGAACTTCATCATTATCTGAACTTGGGGCAGGTGTATTCATATGATCGTCTATGACCACATTAATTGATTCTTAAATAACACCGGTCCTTTTGTTCAGTACACGATATGCGCGACTATTTAAAAAATATCCTAAAAAGATTCCTTCGTCACTCTTTGTGTCAAACTTTCCCAGATTTTCACGGTCATGCAAAATATAGCACTTGCTACCAAAAACTCGAAAGTATTTGACATTAGGCTTTTTATCAAACCACATTTCATAAGTTGTTTTATTATTAGATTTACATATATAAATCCGATTAATAACATAGCAGGCAGTATTCACTGCTTCAGCCCAAAGATTTTTAGGGAGCTTCATACTATTCAACATTACGATTCCCATTTCTTGAAGCACTCTATTTTTCCTTTCCACAATTCCATTCTGTTGAGGAGTTTTGGGTGCAAAGAATTCATGCGATATTCCCTGATCATTATAGAATTTCTCAAAACTGCTATTCTCGAACTCAGATCCATGTTCACTACGGATCTTACAAACTTGAAAACTTTTTTCAGTTTGGATCCGTTTGAGAATCTTTTTAACTTCATTAAGGGTTTCTGATTTATCCCTTAAGAAGGCTACCCAAGTGAATCTAGAAAAATCATCCACGATTACCAAGATGTATTTTTTGCCACATCGACTCTCCATCCTGGTAGGTCCTATAAGATCCATATGGAGAAGCTCGAGTGGTCATGATGTGGCATTGGAGTTCACCTTTTTGTGAGAGCTCCTTATTTGCTTACCATACTGGCATTCACCACATATCTTGTCTACATTTTGTAATTTAGGTAGACCTCTTATTAGTTCTCTCTTGCTCAATCTATAAAAATTACGGTAGTGTATATGTCCAAGGCGTTTATGCCATAATTCAGTTTCATTGGTATGGACAATGTAGCACGATTGAATAGATGAGCTACCATCGCTTACAATATAGCAATTTTCAGAAGTCCTGCGACCAGTTAATATTACAGAACCCTTTTTGTTCAAGATTTCACAACCTTTATTAGAAAATTTCACGCTATGATTGTTATCGCATATTTGAGATATGCTTAATAGGTTATGTTTTAGCCCCTCAACATATAAAACATTCTTAAATAAAGGAAGGTTATAGAGTTGAACCGTACCTTGGCCAATAATCTTGCAGTTGCTACCATCATCAAATGTGACTGACCCATTAGTCATATCTTTAAGATCGGTGAATAAAGCCTTGTCGCCTGTCATATGTCTTGAGCATCCACTGTCTAAGTACCACTTCGAATGGCTTGTAGCTTTGAAAGCAGTGTGGGCAACCAAGTAAGTAACTTTAGGAACCCATTTCATTACTGTTTTGGGTTTAGGAGTGTAGTTGGTCTTCTTGAATTTATAATTTTTGTACGAGTGACCCACTGAGTTAGATTTTAAGAGCTCCTTAAGCAAATCAACTATTTTTTCAGCTAAAGGGTTTTGGTTTTGATTTTTGTACTTGATATGGTTACCTTTGGTTTTGAAAGATTGAAAAGGTTTAACATTTTTATAAAACTTTTGGCTTGAACTTTTCTCTTTTGAGTTAGAGGATTCTCCTTTTACAAAATTGGGAGGAGTATTATTCTGTTTAGGAGGAATATTTTTTCCGTAGCCCAAACCGGATCGGTCGCCACATTTTCTTGATCCAGTTAAATGTTTTTCTAATTTTGGATCACCTTGGGCATACCTCTATGTATCCTTTAAACTCAAAAGGGAAGAGACTTCAAGTTTAAGTTTATCATTTTCAGATTTCAGATTTTCAATAAGGGTGGTTTTGAAATCAAGATCACATTTGCATTTTTCAAAACAATCTGAAAGATGAGATTTTTCTAAAACAAGAGACTCAAATCTTTCTCTAAGTCCTGATAACCTTTCTTTTTAAAGTTTTAGTTTTACGGTAATTTTACAACTTTGCTTGTATAGGCCATTATAAGCATCTTGAAGATCTTCATTATCATGATCACTATTCAGATTTTCTTCACTGGTTGAATCATCATGATCTGAAAAAGTGAACTTGGCTAGAGTCATAAGGGCCTTAACTTCATTGCCCGACTCGGTTTCAGAATCTTCTGATTCAGAAGAGGCTTCAGTACCAGAAGATTCATCCTAAGTAGCCAACATTCCTTTCTTTTTAGGTTTGTCCTTTTTAGGACACTTGTTTGCTAGATGCCCTTATTCTTAGCAGTTGTAACATTGACTATCTTTCAAAGATTTCCAAGATTTAGATCTAGATTTAGATCTTTTCTTATCATTTGCTTTTTGAAAATCAACCCTCTTTTTACTTTTGAAAATCTTGTAAAACTTTTTCGCTAATAGAGCCATATCGTCTTCGGAATTTTCAAAATCAGAATTTTCTTGAGAAATACATATGGAAGACTTAAGGGCTATTGATTTACCTTTAGGAGCTTTAAAAGTTAACTCGTAGGTTTGTAAAGACCCAACCAACTCTTCTACCCTCATATTGTCCGTATCACGAAGTTCCTGGATCGCGGTTACCTTAGAATTGAACCGTTCAGGTAGTGAGCGTAGTATCTTTGCACACACTTTACTTTCTGAGATTTTATCACCAAGACCCCACATAGAGTTTACAATGTCAGTTAATCTAGTGTAGAAGTCCATAAACATTTCATTTTCCTCCATATGAATTTCTTCAAATTTGGTTGTGAGGAGTTGAACTTTAAATTTTTTGACAATTGAAGTACCTTCGTGAGTCATTTCTAATATATCCCAAGCTTGCTTTGCAGTATCACAGGATATGATTGTTTTAAACTCATTCGGTGATAGTGCGCAAGTGATTGTATTTAGTGCTTTTGCATTGACACTAGTCTCACTTTTCTGAAGTGTGGACCAAGAAGAATAATGTGTTATTCTCATTGATTTTGATCCATTGATACCAGTTACTTCAATGGTAGGAGGGTTTCATTCAGTCACTGTGGCAAGCGACACACTTTCATCCATGAATTTAAGGAAAATCCTCATCCTGTCTTTCCAATAGGCATAGTTGGAGCCATCAAAGGGTGGAGGCCTAGTGACTGAAAGGTTATCAAAATTTGACATCTTATATATAGCTTAGATCGTTAGCTTAGGAAATGAATCCAAAAATAAAGCAATTAAAACAAGCTATTAGGCTCTGACACTACTTGAAAAGGCCAAGTTATATGTCCTAGAGGGGGGGGGGGGGGGGGTGAATAGGACTATGCCAAATTAAAATTTAACAGTGGAATTGAAGTACGATAACCTTATAAAAATAAAGAACAGTACTTTAACTAAATCAAAGAACTGAAATGTAAAGCAAACTTAAATAAAGAGCTTGATACTAATGTTGTTCTAAGGAGAACCTTTGCACCATAAAAAGCAAGGGTTTATGGCAGGACAACCTTACTAGAACAAATTGAATATCAGAACTCAAATAAAAAGGAAATAGCAAGAAATAAATTCTAAATTATTACAACATTCCCCACTTTGCTTGAAATGTAAATATTACAACATTTACATCCACATATATATTCCACAAATCTAAATGATTAAAAATATAGAAATTAAAAGAACATTCAAATCACAAAACACACCGATATATAGTGGTTCACCTGTGTGTTCACCAACTGTTAAACAACAGCCACACAACTTGCTACTCCACTCCTAATATCCTCACACAGGGGATATTAGCATTCACTATCAAACAGGTTTTACAGGTTCACCTAAAACCTTCATAATTGTGACTTTTTAACTTGGGCTTACTGTAACGTCTTGAAAATTTTCAAACAAAGACCCGAGTACCACCTTTGGCAGAAATCACTCAGGATCAAATCCTTTAAAAATTAGACAAAGTTAACTAAGTGCTAAACTAGATCACATACAAAATCCGCACTGATCACTTTAAATACGATCTGCAAGACCCAAAACTTGTAGAATCATTGACGCTAGGTTACCTTAAAATCTAGGATCAATCTCATTACCTAGCTGCTCTCGGGAGCACATTGAAACTTTGTATCAGATCTGGACCGCACATCGAAAGTCCGAATAATACGAAGTTATAGAATTAAGACCGCCTTGCTGGGCTTGACAACCATCTCGGAAATCAAAACCAGATAGTGTCCCAGGACTATTCGCTTGAGCCCGGAACGAGGAGTGTGAGAAAACATGGTTTCCTTTAGAAATTAAATCTAATTTAAGTAATCTGAGACTTGTCGTTTGCGAGCCAAATATAAGCAATCAGACCGTCGAAATCTGACCCAAAGACACCCTCGGATCAGGGAACATTTTCCATATATGTCCGTGTACTTGTAACCCTGATCGAGTTTCAGTGAGCGTTGAACTGAAACTGGTCTGCCACGGGTGATCTGGGAACCCGACTGGAACGAAAACTTAACTCGACCTAGATCCAAGGTCGGTGAGCTTAAGTCCGACCTTTGGCTCAAGGGGGGCTCCAAAAGTGCTCTGTTGAGATGTAACAGTCCGTATTTGGACATAACCTAAGTATACCATGGCCCTGAGTCTAATTTAATGAGTTCTAAGCCTATATAAGTACCTTAAACCCTCTCTCATTCAGCCCATACGAATTTGAGAGAAACCCTAGGAGAGAAGAGAAAAGAGAGATAAAGTGTGAGAAGAGTGAGAGATTCTTCCTGATACTCTACCCTGCTATCATACGTGCTTAACCATCACGATCTAATCGCTTTTTCGACGATTCCGGCTTCGTTCCTAGGTTAGAAAAACCTAAACTTAATCTATTTTAAGGTTTCCAATGTTGCAAGTAGCGAAATAGCTTACTCAACTCGTGCTTTAGGTCGTCATATCAACCTTGACGAAGACTTAGAGATTCTATCGACTTCGTTACGCATCTACGGCGTAAGGTGTGGACTTTAGACGTATAGGTTATGGTTTTCAAGGCTTTCAATGTCAGTTAATGATTTATTCTTGTTATGGGTACTATTTCACATGCAAAATGCGTAGTTCGTTTCATGTTTCAGTTATATATGAACTATGTGTAATATAGTGTATTCTATGTATGTGTTGAAATATTTGAATACGTTTGAAATTTAGATTTGTGCTTAACCTGTTTATTTGTCGTGAATATATGCTTAATACATGTGCGACAACTCCTTAGCGAAAGGACTTGCCCTAAAATCACGTCACGACAAATACACACTATATGTGATAACGTGTGTAGCCCAAGTGTTTGTGGAAATGCTTAAATGAATATGGAACCCGGATTCGTGCACGCCATGATCATCCATCGTGGGTATATGCATATGGTTTATGGGGCAACTCCCTAGTGAAAGGAGTTGACATCATATATGTGTAAACCACATACATCATGTATGATGATGTATGTAGTCTAAGTGTTTGTAGAAATGTCTGAATGTGCTAAGTATTACTAATAGTAGTTTTGTATGAGGGCTGAGATATGAATCTCGGTTACCTTAATTATGTATATGATTTCCTCCATGTACGATACATTATGATGTCTGTTTTATTCGTGTAATGAATGTGTGTGCAAATCATGTTTGTGTTACATTTCTCAACATGCTCACATGCTTGTACGAATTGAATTATTTGTTCATTACTTTTTTGACTGTCTCTTATGATTACCTATTGGAATGAAGTGAAAGTGGGGCTATGATATAGTCCAGGCAATCGGTAACAGGCTTGAGTTCGTGGCTGAGATTTATTCGCCAGTTAAGATGGGTTTGACGAACCCGAGTCGTACTAAAGTTGTCGGTAGTAGTTAGGCCACACGGAGTGTTTGTGCACTTCATGTCGCTCAACTCAACGTGCGCTCGTGCTAGTCGAGCTCGTCAAGTAACCCGATCTGCCGATGTATATTCACCATGTATGGACCCCTGTGTTTAAACCTAAGGTACCTATGTAACGCCCTGAAATTCGGGGGTCGAGTATGAACTCAACTCCCGAGTTCCAACGCATCACTTATGCAACATACACAATGTCGGTTAAATGTTGTCCGAGTTAGCGCAATAAACATGAATGAGATTAAACCAAAACAGTAATTCATACTCCAGTTCAATTGCATTTAAAAACAGCGGAAGACTGAAATTTTATATACAAGTATATAAAGTAACAAAATTTTCTGAACTTCAGAGTATGAGTACTAGCTGAGCACCAATATACATGTAAAGTTTGTAAATTAAAAACCCAAAATACATCCTCAAAAGAGGCCCCGAAAGTCCCGCGATGCAGCCGGCCTAGGCGTAGCCGTCAGAATACTGCATGAAAGAGAACTCCTCCTGGTCCTCATCAACGTCGGGCTCTGGCTCCTGAACCAAGGCGCCCTCTAATCCTGCAACAGAGTCTGGTTGGTGTGTACAACACCGTCCCGTAACGTGGGAGTGAGTAGCTAACTCAGTGGAACAATAATGCATAAGTTAACATGTTATCAAATCAACCAAGCAGTAATGATAAAGCAGTACAAATCAAGCATTTCTAACTACTCTTGTTAAATGCAAAAATGGTATGACATGATGCTGTATGCCCTTGCCAAACCACCCTCAAGCGACATCATCTTACGTTCGCGAATGCTTAACTCCCTCAGTGCGCCACATCTACAAAGCACATGCGGTGCGATGATGTTCATGATTACCAAGTTATTATTAGTCCATTTCAATCAGCAGTATTGGGAAACTAAGGTACCTCCCTTGTATCATTCCCAACATGATCCATTCTAGGGTCGTCAATCCTAGTTATTCTCATACGATGTTATGGTTTGAGAAGCTTAGTGATGGCATCGCAACAGGTTCGTCACCCGTCAGCGCGGATACAGATCTCACCGTATGCGGCTCAATTGCTGGCCGTCAGCTCGAGTACAGGTCTCACCGTACTCGGCTCAATCATTAGCCGTCAGCTCAAGTACAGGTCTCACCGTACTCGGCTCAACTCACACTCTAGTTACTGTGAAAGGCTCGTGGCCAATCACAGATACTTAAAGTACACTCGATGATACCACGGAGGACTCGTCGCCCGTCAGCACGAGCACAGATCTCACCGTACTCGGCTCTCGCCGAAGTATCGACAGCTCGAATACAGTGTCCCATACCACCGTATTCGGCTCACGAGATAGTTGCGCAATGGTCACTACGGGGAGGCACATGGCCCCAGCATAGGCCGACAGCTCGACCACGGTGTCCCATACCACCATGCCCGGCTCATGCGTCTTAGCGGATCTAGGTACCATGGTTAAACAGCAATCACCACTGGTAAGTTTGGTACCCTAGGTTCAAGCAGTAGCGACCAAACAAGGTGAACACACAACTACACTTCGGTTCAAGTGGCGAGCCTGACTAGCTCGAGCGCACCACAAGTTGAGCGATATGGAGCGCAAAAGCACTCCGCGTGGCCAACCACTATCGCCAACCGAAGTACGACTCGGGTTTGCCGGACCCGTCCTTTGTGGCGACATGAATCTCAGCCACAATCACAAGTCTGGTACCGAGTGTTTGGACTATAAACATAGTCCCAAACTCAAACAGTTTTCATCGCTAGCATGTGAAGTAAAGCATGGTAAACAAGCAATACAAGCATGTTAGTCGGCATGTTATAAAGCATAAAGTAAGACATGACGTAAAGCATGTTACAAAGCATGTTGAGAAGCATGTTTAAAGCATTTTGTAATGCATGTAATAAAGCACTATCCCCATAGGGATAGAATTGTGTGTGCAATGCAATTAAGTGGTTGCGGTGAATCACCGCATGGAGGGGATCCTACATGTCTCTAAGGGAGTTGGAGAACCCATATCAGCGCCTATCTGAGGCACTAGTACATGCACATGTACACCTACATGCACATACACAAACACTTAGAATACACGTTTCCAACATACATGACGTATGTTAGACAAGTTCGTGATTGGGCTGTCCCTAAGCCCCGGGAGTATTTTTCCCACGTATATCGTATTCATACAGCAAATAATCATTACAATTACATATCCAAAATCCGCACGTATGCGGAATCTCTGGAATACACAATTTCCACATATATGACATTTACACATGAACATATATTTTTGCGATCCCTTTCGCCAAACTAGCATTTTATCCACACATGATATAATCAAACATTAAATAAACATGTTAATCATTTTCTCAACAAAAATACGTATACGGTATTTCTACGTATATCAAGAGTATGTAAAATTCCATATTCTTTATCGCTAATCGAAACAGGAAACGGAAAGCACTTTGTACATGTGCATTTGCATGCAGATCATGAATCTATCATTATCTGACATTGAAAGCGTTGAAAACCGTAACTTATACGCTTAAAGTCCTCACCTCAGCCCTTGGAATTCCAACGAATCAGCAAGAAGGTTGGTGCTTCCGTATACGGGAGTTTCTTAGCCTAAAGATCGCATTCGATTAGTCTTTCCTTAACCTATCACTAATCAGGCTCAAATCAGACCTAGGGTTAGGGTTTCTTACCTTCAAATGGGGTGGAAACCGCCGGGAAATCTCTTGGAATAGAGCGGTGTAGGCCGTGGGAGAAGTGGAAGCAGCAGGAGGAAGATCGGCTTCGATCTCCACAAGTTTCTCTCTCTTTTCTCTCTTTCTCTCTTAGGGTTTTAACCCAAATTCGTATGGCTGTGAGAGGGGCTGTTCTAAGCCCCTTTTATAGCCAAAAACCTTCCCGAAACAGACTCAGGTTCAAGGGTAACTGCTTACATAGGCATTTCGCCACTTTCCAAGCTCAAAAGGGGTGTTCTGGTGGCCCTCTTTGAGCCAAACGTCAGACTTAAGCTCACCCACTGCGGATCTACGTGGGATTACGTTTTCGGCTCGATCGAATTCCCAGATCGCACGTGGCGGACCACTTTCAGTTCAACGGTCCGTGGGCCACGATCTGAATTTCTGAGTACATGTAAATGTTCCTGAAATTTTTCTTAATCCGAGGGTGTAATTTGGTCTGATTCCGACGGTCAGGTTGCTTAATACTGACGCGCAACCGAAAGGTGCCAGATCACTATTCCAGATATTTTCTCTTGGATGGAAATAGTGTTTTTCACACTCCCTCGCTCCGGAGTGAAAATAATGGCCGTGGGACATCGGAATCATCTGATTTTTGAGATGGTTGTCAAGCCCAGTGGGGCGGTCCTGGTTCCTTAGCTTCGTGTTAATCGGACTCCCGATGTGCGATCTAGACCTCATACGAAGTTTCGTTTCAGTCCCGAGAGCAGACGGGTAATGAGTTTGGCTCTAGACTTTAGGGTAACCTAGAGTCACCAATTCTGCAAGTTTTGGGTCTTGCAGATCGTATTTAAAGCGATCCCAACGGATTTCATGATTTACCGAGTTTAGTACTTAGTTAACTTTGTTAAATTTCTAAAGGATTTAATCCTATGTGATTTCTGGTCGAGGTGGTACTCGGCCCAATGTACGGAAATTTTCAAGTCGTTACAACCTAACTCACCAGTGAATCCCGCTTAACCTTGGTACCTTGATCCGCTAAGACTCATGAGCCAGGCATGGTGGTATGGGACACCGTGGTCGAGCTGTCGGCCAATGCTAGGGCGATGTGCCTCCCCGTAGTGACCAGTGAGCACCCAGACTCGTGAGCCGAATTAGGTGGTATGGGACTCTGTATTCGAACTGTCGGCCTACAATGATTTGGTGATGGGGGAGTGGTGTAACGATTGTGTGTAACAGCCCTGACAGCCCTTTGTAGTGACCTCGAGCATACTTTAAATTTGCGGTGAGGCGACGAGTCTTCCTGTAGTAAACTGAGTATAAACTAGGGCTATATTGATAAGGTGATGGGGGAACGGTGCAACGAGTGCGTGCAGCAGCCCTGATAGCCCTTTATAGCGACCTAGAACCGCATCATCGTATGAGATTATCTAGGACTGACGACCTTAGAATGGATCATTGTTTGGGAATGATATAAGGGAGGTACCCTAGTTTTCCAATACTGCTGTATGAAAAGGACTAATAACAACTCGGTAATCACGCTCATAACATAACACTGCATATGCCTGGCGTTGGGGAGCACTGAGGGATGAACGCAAGCCGCGGACGTAAGATGGTGTTGCACGAGGGAGCATTGGCGAGGGCATGCATCATGACTGCATTCCATACTTGCATTAATAAGAGTATTTAGGAGTGTTTGATTGTACTACTTTATCATTACTGCTTGACTGAATTGATAATATGTTAACCTATGCTTTATCGTTCCCCTGAGTTAGCTACTCACTCCCACGTTATGGGACGGTGTTCTGGACACCCACCAGACTCTGTCTTAGATGCAGGTATCGATGAGACGCAGGAGGCTGTGCCTGATTACTACGATGATCAGGACGAGTTCTGCTACATGTAGTTCTTTGGAGGCTTCGCTTAAGCCATTCAGATGACGGGGCTATAGGGTTTACCATTATAGTTGTACCACTTTTTTTGGCATTTTGATTTTGAAACTAATACGTGTATATGGTGACTCACTAGAGTGTTCATACTTTGGTGACCGATTGTGACCGTTTCTTGCTTTATATACATTTATATACATCTTTCAGTCTTCCGCTTGCATTTTATAACTTAATTTGGAGTATGAATTACTATTTTGGTATAATCCCACTCATGATTAATGCACTAACACAGACAACATTCAGTCATAAGCATTTATGTTGCATAAGTGATGTTTTGGAACTCGGATACTGAGTTGCTACTCGACCCCCAATTTTCAAGGCGTTACAAGTTGGTATCAGAGCATGATTTGGATTAAACCGGACCTGGGTTATGGTCACACGACGTACGCTATCGCCTTTCGACATAAGAGGGTGCGAGAAAATGTAAAAACAGTCGTAAGTGTCCCAGTTTCACCAATTGGCGAAGTTCACTGAAATTGGTCATTTTGTTTGAGTCTGTACTCAATCGTGATCACACGAGTCGACCCCAAACTACTTCTAGACCATCAAACGACGAGTGTAGATCACAAATCACCCCATCCCAGCCCGTAAGAATGTACAGATACAGTTGTGCATCAGAAACCACCTGAAAGGACCCAAAATGAAGCAAATCGGAGTCGGGGGCCTACCCACACCATTCTAGTGGGACCCTGACCTTTTTGGGGCCTAGGGGGCTGGAGGTCCTCGCCTAAATGGTGAGGCCTCCCCAGTTTGTCCAGAGAGTTGCGCGGTCTCGCCGGTCAGCGAGCTCGGTCGGGCGGGCCGCTCGGGTCGATCGTCTTTGGGGCCTAGGGTGGCCCACTGATACATGGGTTTTTGACTAAAACCTTTCCTAAGTCGCCCCTCCTTCACAAAACACACCCTCAAGCTCTCATTTCCTTCAAAATTGATGTTTTCTCTCTCAAACGTCCCCTCCAATCGCCCATTCCGTCATTTCCTGTTACAATCCACACATCTCCATCGTTTACAGTAATACCTACTCCCCTACCCTCTCCATTTTCTCTCATTTGAGCTCTTACATCCCTCATTTGTGGCTCAAAATCATGTAAGCTCTCTAACTCATCCCATCTCTTCACTTTCCTTCTTTAATCCCTGTCATTTGGGCCTTTACAACCTTTGTTGATGCTCAAATCCGTGGAGAACCAAAAGCTTCAGCCCCTATTTCCTCTTATCTTCACTTTCCATGGCCCTCTTTGAGTTCATTGCGGCCATTTTCTCGATTTTCACCGTCCTTTCTCTCATGGGAAAGAGAAAGGGGGTCGTGGATCAAGCCGGGCCTAGTCGCCCTACGCGTTCAAGGAGGCCGAGAGGCGCCACTGCAAGCACAAGCGCCAATCGGGAGTTTCGGACGAAGCGGGATCTTGATCCCCGGACTCCTGCTGGAAGGGCTCTGTTGGCGGAGCTGTCTCATGGAGTTTATGAGGGCCGTAGGGTCCTTTTTGAAGCTCAGGTGGATGGGCGGCTCTTTGGGAAATATCTGCTGTTCGAGTTCCTGGAAGGGGCCCATTGGGGTCCACTATTTGATGGCGGGTCTCGCGCCAATGCGAGCACTGTCCGAGCTTTCTATGCCAATGTTCACGAGCCTACGCTTGAACCCTTGCAGTTCCAGATCCCATGTGGAAGGGATCCGTTGGCCACAGTTGATGTCAGATTGATATCTCGGCTTCTGAATGTGCCCCTTGGTGAGGTGCATGCTAGCGAGCTGAATCTGAGGAGTGCACGTGAAAGGGATCGCCGCACACGTTTCCTTTGTGGCCGACTGGTCCAGTGGCAGCCGAACAAAAGTCTTCTAGCGACCAATATGTCTGACGACTTTCGTTTACTCCATCACATCTTCACATTCAACGTCTACCCTAGGTGGAGTAATCGTAGTGAGTGTATGCGCCTCATGGTAGATTTCCTGTATCAAGTGGGGCAGAGAGCGAACCTGTGCGTGCCTATGTTCGTGTTGCGACAGATAATTAATACTGCACGCTCCACTAGAAGGACTGATTCGCTCCCCTTCGGCCGACTCATATGCAAGATTGCACGTGAGTTTGGCTACAGTCTTGGGGCGGAGATGTCGGTGCTGGTTCATCACATTGGCGAGACTACCCTTAACCAGATGGAGATCGAGCCACAGCAACGCCAAGCTCGACTTGAGGAGAGCGATGATGAGACAGAGAGCGTGGAAGAAGAGAGTGAGGAACAAGATGGAGCTGAGATAGAAGAGGAGGAACAGGAAGAAGAAGAAGAGGAAGAGGAGGCCCGAGATACAGAGGAGAGCTCACCCCCTACGGCACCAGAGCAGGATGCTGATCAGGCTACTAGGGATGCTCGTATAGCCCGACTTGAGGAGGGTCAGGCTGTCCTACGTCAGGACATTTTGGATCTTCGGGGCCTCGTGAAACATCAGTACAAGAAGGTGACTCGCACCTTGAAGTCTATCCCGTGCTGCTTGCAGGATAAGGGTGCCCCTCCTCCATCGCCAGACTCGGATGCTTAGTCATTCATGTCGACGTCTTGCAGCTCGTTCTGGTTACTGCTTTAGGATATGTTTGTGTTTTCATGTTGATAGGCCTAGTAGTGCAGTGGTGGTAACATGTTTTAAGTGTTTGAGGCTTTGGATGTATTAGCTCACATGCATCTTCTGTCATGATCCATGTAACTCTGTATTCCATGTATTGTGATAATTTTGGTAAATGAAATACATGCAGCCACTTTTGCTATGAAGTGTGTGGAATGCTTAAGTGATTGTGTATTGTGTTGCTATGCTTCATCTTACATGCGTTGCACCCTATGTTGTATAGGGTATGCCATGGAAATATAAGCAGAGCACGGCACACCTCACACTCACTGATACGATGGACCAGGCTCCTTCCCATAGAGATGGTCGTACGGACCCTGGTTTAGGCCCGGATCGTGAGACTATACCTGCATCTCAGCCTTCCACTGGTCCTACAGCTGGACTACCATCTTATACACCACCGGTTCGCGAGCAGAACCGTGCATCTTCCTCGACGCAGTACGTGCCTCAGCCTGCCCCACCTACTGATAGGTTTGAGTAAATGATGATGTTGATGCAGCAGCAACACCAGCAGCAACACCAGCAGCTCTTGGCCACTATTGCAGGGGCCTTATCTCAGGGTGGGAGCGTGACTCTACCTTCACCATCTGTACGTCCTGTTGAGACTGCAGAGCCTTCTACTCAGGCTGAGGATGTGCCTCCGCCTGCACCTGCTGCATACCCTACGGGGAATTTGGGTACTAGTGGCCTTCTCGAGCGATTCTAGGGCTTGAAGCCTCCTACTTTTACAGATTCTCATAGACCCGAGGAGGCTAAATATTGGCTAGACTGCATCTCCAAGTTGCTACGGATGCTGCATTGTACCGAGTCAGAGCAGGTTGAGTTGGCCACCTTTATGTTTGAGAAGGAAGCCAGTATGTGGTGGGATAGTGTCCTACGGACAGTCGCAGTTGGTTGCGTATGGGCTTGGGTAGCTTTCGAGTTTCATTTCCACAAAAAGTACTACCCTCAGACCTACCGACATGAGAAGGAGAATGAGTTCTTGCGCCTCAGGCAGGGAGGCATGACAGTTACCGAGTATGAGCATTGATTTATTGAGTTGGGCAGATACGTCCCTACGATACTTGCTGACGAGCAGATGGGGGTACGACGTTTTTCTGAGGGCTTGCGACCTGACATTCGGTCGAAGATGTACTGTGTCAGCATACCCTCCTATGTCGAACTGGTACATATGTCTATGTGGGCAGAGCAGGTTGTAGAGCGACTGACACGCTCTTGTGGCCCTATGGTTACTAGGCCACGACCAGATATCCAGAGCAGGCCATTCCTCGGCAAGAAGCCTCATAATGACTCTCCTCCCAGGATTGCGGTGCCAGTAGTTCCGATGAGGCGTCCAGGTGTGACCTGTTCTTACTGCGGGAAACCGGGTCACCCTGCAGAGAGTTGCTTTGCACAGATGAGAGACAACAGGTTTTCACCATCGCAGAGGATTGATCATTCTCGCCCTCAGGCTTTATCGGCTCCACCACTAGGAACAACACCTGCACATCCATCCTTCAGACCACCTGCCCCTCATTTTAGGCCACCACAGTGACCTATGGTGCCTCAGCCCAACCGACCTTAGCAGGCACGCATTCATGCACTTACAACGGAAGAGCCAGAGACAACACCTTCATCACCTATGTCCTTCGAGGTCACTGCACACGTCCAAGGTATTCATGTCTTCTTATTGGTGGATACAGGATCCACTACCTCTATGATCTCATGCACGACAGTCATGCGACTGGGTTTGGATACTGCTCCTACGAAGGGAGTGAGGGTCATCACTGCCATAGGGACTTTCTCTTATGTTACTAGTATGTGTGAGGGCTGCCCGATAAACTTAAGTGGCAGAACGATACTAGTTGACCTGATCATCGTCCCCCTAGTTCACTACGACGTCAATTTCAGTATGGACTGGCTCACTAAGATGCAAGCAGAGATCGATTACGAGGCTAGGATGGTTACAGCCCACGGACCGGAGGGTACGACTTTTACTTTCCCTGTTCAGGTCAGTCACGTTTCTCGATTGAGATGTTATGCTTCTTCACTAAAGAATATTGATGGTCCAATGCTTATGGATATGCCCATAGTTCAGAATTTTGCGGATGTGTTTGAGACGATTCCTGGTTTGCCTCCTCGGCGCGAGATCGACTTCACCATTGATCTTACGCCTGGTGCGACACCCATTTCATTACCGATGTATCACATGCCTCCATGTGAGATGGAGGAAATGAGGAAACAGATTGACGGACTGGTAGAGAAGGGCTTCATACGACCCAGTGTGTCTCCGTACGAGCACCTGTGTTGTTTGTCAAGAAGAAAGACGGGTCGCTACGGTTATGTATTGATTACCGCAGGCTGACCAGTTGACCGTGAAGAACAAATATCCTTTGCCCAAGATAGATGACCTGTTTGATCAGTTAAAGGGGGCAAAGTATTTTTCGAAGATCGATTTACAGTCAGGGTATCATCAGTTGCGCGTTAGGGATGAAGACGTGCAGAAGACGGCATTCAGGACCTGTTTTGGGCATTACAAGTTCCTTGTGAAGTTGTTCGGTCTTACGAACACACTAGCCGTGTTCATGGACTTAATGAACCGGGTATTTTGACCATTTCTATACCGATTCGTCATCGTATTTATAAATGACATCCTGATATACTCCACGAGTTGGGAAGAGCACGAGGAACACCTACAGGCAGTCTTAGATACTCTGAGGAAGAATCAGTTGTTCGCGCAGTATAAGAAGTGCGACTTCTAGCAGGAGGAAGTCAAGTTCCTGGGACATGTGGTGTCCAAGGAAGGGATAGCGGTGGACCTTACTAAGGTAGCCATCGTTCAGGACTGGAAGCAGCCTGGGTCGGTTACTGAGGTGAGGAGTTTTTTGGGCCTAGCAGGCTATTACCGACGATTCATTCGGGACTTCTCGAAGATAGTCAGACCGTTGTCACAGTTGACACAAAAGGATCTGAAGTTCGCCTGGAATGAGAAGGCGAAAGCAGCTTTTCAGTAGCTGAAGGACAGACTAAGGTCCGCCCCTGTGCTAGTATTGCCAGAGCAAGGGGTCAAGTACACTATATACACTGACACATCTCGCGTTGGTTTGGGTTGTGTCCTTATGCAGAAGGACAGGGTGATTGTGTATGCCTCGAGACAATTAAGAAAGCACGAGGAGAATTACCCTACGCATGACCTTGAGTTAGCAGCGGTCATATTCGTATTGAAGCTCTGAAGACATTACCTCTACGGAGAGGAGTTCGAGCTTTTCTGCGACCACAAGAGCCTTAAGTATATATTCACTCAGCGGGACTTGAATATGAGGCAGTGCCGATGGATGGAGACCTTGAAGGACTTCAAGTTCGAGGTTTCCTACCATCCTGGCAAGGCCAACCTTGTGGCAAACGCGTTGAGTCGCAAGAAGGCTATAACATTTGCGGCTTCACTAATGATAACAGAGTGGGATATGTTGGAGTTCGTGTGGGACTTCGAGCAGAAACTCACAGTGGAAGAGCCATTTGAGAGTGTCGCACATGTTCGGGTGCAACTACTTATTGATGACCGGATTATCGAGGCTCAAAAGGGCGATGAGCGGTTGTCTGAGCTTCGAGAGCAAGCTAGCGATGATGTGGATTCTGAGTGGAGAGTTGGCACAGATGGGGGCCTACGATACCGTGGCCGCCTATGCGTCCCAGATATTCGGGACTTGAGACAGGAGCTTCTCGAGACTGCCCACAGATCGAAGCTTGCGATGCATCCCAGTAGCACGAAGATGTATTAGGATATGAAACGGTCGTATTGGTGGGACAATATGAAGGTTCATATAGCAGAATATATCTCCCGTTGTCTCACGTGTCAGCATGTCAAGGCAGAACATCGTCGACCTCCTAGACTCCTTCAACCCATGCCTATAGTTGAATGGAAATGAGACTTCTTTTCTATGAACTTCATCTCAGGACTGCCGAAGACGAGAAAGGGTTATGACTCTATTTGGGTGATTGTGGATCGACTAACGAAATCAGCCCACTTCCTCCTGATTAAAGTCACAAACTCTGCAGACAAGTTGGCTAGAGTGTACATAAAGAAGATCGTGCGTCTGCATGGAGTTCCCTTGGAGATTGTGTTGGACAGAGATACGCGATTCACATCTATCTTCTGGACTTGTATTCAGGAAGTGATTGGTGTGAAGTTGAAGTTCAATACCGCGTTCCACCCATAGACCGATGGGTAGACGGAGCGGGTGAATTAGATTTTGGAGGATATGTTACGGGCTTGTGTTTTGGATTTCAAGGACAATTGGGATGACTGTCTCCCGTATGTAGAGTTCGCCTACAATAACAACTTTCAGGCAAGTATTGGTATGACTCCTTACGAGGCCTTGTATGGGCTCCCTTGCCGAGCACCATATTACTGGGCAAAGGTTGGCGAACGCAGTTTGATTGGCCCGGAGTTAGTACAGGTGACCTCAGAGAAGGTCGACATTATCAGGCGTCGACTTCTTACAGCACAGAGCAGACAGAAGAGCTACGCCGATACGAGGCGGCGACTGCTTGAGTTTGAGGTGGGAGACCATGTATTCCTTTGAGTTTCCCACATGAAGGGGGTCCTTCGGTTCGGCAAGAAGGGGAAGCTTACACCGCGGTTTATTGGCTCATTCCAGATATTAGACCGAGTGGGTGTGGTGGCATACCTCTTGCTTTGCCCACTCCACTTGTGGGTGTGCATAACGTATTTCATGTATCCATGCTAAAGAAGTACGTTCCTGATCCTTCCCATATCATCAAATGGGAGCAAGTGCAGTTGAGCGAGGACGCTACGTATGTACTGCATCCGACACGTATCCTAGATAGGAAGGAACAAGTGTTGCATAGCAAGGTCATCCCACTTGTGAAAGTACTATGGACGCATCAGACAGAGGAAGAGGCTACTTGGGAAACAGAGGCCGAGGTAAGAAAGAACTACCCTCAGATTCTCGAGGAGTACGAAAAGGTACTAATTTCGAGGACAAAATTTTTCTTCAAGGGGGGTAGATTGTAACGTCTCGAAAATTTCCATACAAAGACCCGAGTTCCACCTCAGGCAGAAATCACTCAGGATCAAATCCTTTAGAAATTAGACAAAGTTAACTAAGTGCTAAACTAGATCACATACGGAATCCGCACTAATCACTTTAAATACGATCCGCAAGACCCAAAACTTGTAGAATCATTGACTCTAGGTTACCCTAAAATCTAAGATCAATCTCATTACCCAACTGCTCTCGGGAGCATATTGAAACTCCGTATCAGATCTGGACTGCACATCGAAAGTCCGAATAATACGAAGTTATAGAATTAGGACCGCCTTGTTCGGCTTGACAACTATCTCGGAAATCAAAACCAGATAGTGTCCCAGGGCTATTCGCTTGAGCTCGGAGCGAGGAGTGTGAGAAAACATGGTTTCCTTTAGAAATTAAATCTAATTTAAGTAATCTAAGACTTGTCGTTTGTGGGCCAAATATTAGCAATCAGACCGTCGGAATCTGACCCAAAATACACCCTCGGATCAAGGAACATTTTCCATACATGTCCGTGTACTTGTAACCCTGATCGAGTTTCAGTGACTGTTGAACTGAAACTGGTCTACCACGGGTGATCTGGGAACCCAACTGGAACGAAAACTTAACTCGACCTAGATCCAATGTCGGTGAGCTTAAGTCCGACCTTTGGCTCAAGGGGGGGCTCTAGAAGTGCTCCGTTGAGATGGAACAGCCCGTATTTGGACATAACCTAAGTATACCATGGCCCTGAGTCTAATTTAGTGAGTTTTAAGCCTATATAAGGACCTTAAACCCTCTCTCATTTAGCCCATACGAATTTGAGAGAAACCCTAGGAGAGAAGAGAGAAAAGAGAGAGAAAGTGTGAGAAGAGTGAGAGATTCTTCCTGATACTCTACCCTGCTACCATACGTGCTTAACCATCACGATTTAATCGCTTTTTCGACGATTCCGGCTTCGTTCCTAAGTAAGAAAAACCTAACCCCAATTTGTTCAAAGGTTTTCAATGTTACAAGTAGCGAAATAGCTGACTCAACTCGTGCTTTAGGTCGTCATATCAACCTCGACGAAGACTTAGAGATTCTATCGACTTCGTTACACTTCTACGGCATAAGGTGCGGACTTTAGACATATAGGTTATGGTTTTCAAGGCTTTCAATGTCAGTTAATAATTTATTCTTGTTATGAGTGCTATTTCACATGCGAAATGCGTCGTCCTTTTCATGTTTCAATTATATATGAACTATGTGTAATATAGTGTATTCTATGTATATGTTGAAATATTTGAAAACGTTTAGAATTTGGATTTGTGCTTAACCTGTTTATTTGTTGTGAATATATGCTTAATACATGTGCGACAACTCCTTAGCGAAAGGACTTGCCCTAAAATCACATCACGACAAATACACACTATATGTGATAAAGTGTGTAGCCCAAGTGTTTGTGGAAATGCTTAAATGAATATGGAACCTGGATTCGTGCCCGCCATGATCATCCGTCATGGGTATATGCATGTGGTTTACAGGGCAACTCCCTAGTGAAAGGAATTGACCTCATATATGTGTAAACCACATACATCATGTATGATGATGTATGTAGTCTAAGTGTTTGTAGAAATGTCTGAATGTGCTAAGTATTACTAATAGTAGTTTTGTATGAGGGCTGAGATATGAATCTCGGTTACCTTAATTATGTATATGATTTCCTCCATGTACGATACATTATGATGTCTGTTTTATTTGTGTAATGAATGTGTGTGCAAATCATGTTTGTGTTACATTTCTCAACATGCTCACATGCTTGTACGAATTGAATTATTTGTTCATTACTGTTTTGACTGTCTCTTATGATTACCTGTTGGAATGAAGTGAAAGTGGGGCTATGATATAGTCCAGGCAATCGGTAACAGGCTTGAGTTCGTGGCTGAGATTTATTCGCCAGTTAAGATGGGTTTGACGAACCCGAATAGTACTAAAGTTGTCGGCAGTGGTTAGGCCACACAGAGTGTTTGTGCACTTCATGTCACTCAACTCAAGGTGCGCTTGTGCTAGTCGAGCTCGTCAAGTAACCCGATCTACCGATGTATGTTCAGCATGTATGGACGCCTATGTTTGAACCTAAGGTACCCAACTCACCAGTGAATCCCGCTTAACCTTGGTACCTTGATCCACTAAGACTCATGAGCTGGGTATGGTGGTATGGGACACCGTGGTCATGCTGTCGGCCAACGCTGGGGTGATGTGCCTCCCTGTAGGGACCAGTGAGCAACCCAGCCTCGTGAGCCAAATACGGTGGTATGGGACACTGTATTCGAGTTGTCGGCCTACAATGATTTGGTGATGGGGGAGTGGTGTAACGATTGTGTGTAATAGCCCTGACAGCCCTTTGTAGTGACCTCGAGCATACTTTAAATCTGCGGTGAGGCGACGAGTCTTCCCATAGTAAACTGAGTATAAACTAGTCCTGTATTGATAAGGTAATGGGGGAGCGGTGCAATGAGTGTGTGCAACTGCCCTTACAGCCCTTTATAGCGACCTAGAACCGCATCATCGTATAAGATTATCTAGGACTGACGACCTTAAAATGGATCATTGTTTGGGAATGATATAAGGGAGGTACCTTAGTTTCCCAATACTGCTGTATGAAAAGGACTAATAACAACTCGGTAATCACGCTCATAACATAACATTGCATGTGCCTGGCGTTGTGGAGCACTGAGGGATGAACGCATGCCGCAGACGTAAGATGGTGTCGCACGAGGGCATGCATCATGACTGCATTCCATACTTGCATTAATAAGAGTATTAGGAGTGTTTGATTGTACTGATTTATCATTACTGCTTGACTGAATTGATAACATGTTAACCTATGCTTTATCGTTCCCCTGAGTTAGCTACTCACTCCCACGTTACGGGACGGTGTTCTGGACACCCATCAGACTCTGTCTTAGATGCAGGTATCGATGAGACGCAGGAGGCTGTGCCTGATTACTATGATGATCAGGACGAGTTCTCCTACATGTAGTTCTCTGGAGGCTTCGCTTAGGCCATTCAGATGACGGGGCTATAGGGTTTACCATTATAGTTGTACCAATTTTTTTGGCATTTTGATTTTGAAACTAATACATGTATATGGTGACTCAGTAAGGTGTTCATACTCTGGAGACCGATTGTGACTCTTTCTAGCTTTATATACATCTTTTAGTCTTCCGTTTGAGTTTTATAAATTGATCTGGAGTATGAATTACTGTTTTGGTATAATCCCACTCATGATTAATGCACTAACACAGACAACATTCAGTCATAAGCATTTACGTTGCATAAGTGATGTTTTGGAACTCGGGTGTTGAGTTGCTACTTGACCCCCTATTTTCAGGGCGTTACACTTACACAATCCAAAACCCACACTTTTTGAGTTTTCTAGCTCTCCTCAGATAACCAATACAATGAGATTTTTCTGGCGAATCTCAAACAAAACCAAAATAAAGGAATTTATAATAAATGTAAAATACCTGGATTTCTCCTTTTGTAGCAGCCTGGTAGAACCAATGAGAGTAGAAGTTCGAATTAACGTTCGATGTCCAATACTCACTTAAGAAATGGTTCTAGTTTCTAATTGATTTTAAATTAAATCAAATTAGGCGTAGGTCTATTTGATTTTGATTCCAATGAAGAAGGAATACACAATTCCTCTTTTTCAAATAAGATTGGAATTTAGGAATAAAATCAAATAAGGAAAGCTAACAAAAAGAATATTAAATATGCACAAATTAACTTAAAATGAACACAACTTATCTCAGAGTGGAGGCTTGACTTTTCTTAAATTAATCGATAAAAAACTCTGAAATTCATGTTCAATTTATAGAAGCAAAGATCGCGTCTACGACTGATCTTAGGAACCTTCGACTGGTCGTAGCTCCAACGACATTTTGAAAATTTAAGTGCGATTTGAAAAATTAGTTCTACGACTAGTCGTGGGGACCCTTCGACTGGTCATAGACCACCTATGACTGGTCGAAGCTGACCCAGGCCTGGTTGTAGGAAACCAGATTTGGTTGATAGAGTTTGAGTCGTAGTTCTAGGACTAGTCGAAGGACGAATCGAGGCATCCCTACGACCGGTCGAACAATCTCTAAGACTTGTCGAAGAATAACAAAATTTTTTTGAAAATCCTCAACAACTTAGGACTGGTCGTGGAATTTCTTGGACTGGTCGAACCAGGTCTACGACTGGTCGAACAAGGTATAGGACTAGTCTCAGAACAGACCAACTTCATGTATAAAGATTTATCTTAACTTATGTATCCAAAATGACCTACTCTAAGGTCAAACTAAGGTTTATCATACCGGAACATGAAGTATGAACATTGAACATCATTCTTTCAGATGATAGTTAACCTTTGAAGCTTGAGACCTCTACTTGATGTAGCTTGAGATTGAGATCTTCTACAACATGAATATAAGATTCAACTTGAGTTGTACTTGAGTCTTGAAATGTACTTGAGTCTTGAATAAACACTCTTCTTATTGATGTAGACTTGAACATTGATGCATACGGAAGAGAACACAGTACATAACCTTACATTTCTTGAAGTCGAGCACCGTACATGTGTTGAACCATTGTGATGTCGTCTTGAATCACATATATATCAACATAAAAACATAAGACACACAGATAGAAGTTGTGGCACACACGAGAAGTTTTGGCACCACAAAATTTGACAATCAAAGGAGCATGAGACCATAACACTTACAATCTCCCCCTTTGTCAAATTTGTGACAAAACATACTTCTATAAGAGAAGCACAACAAGCATAACATGCAAATTAATGAATCATGCATCAGTTGTCATTAAGTAGCACAAACTCATTATAAACTACTCCCCTTAAGTAGCAGCACATATCACATATCCAAAATATAACTACTCATATCAAACCTTCTCCCCCTTTTTGTCATAATATGACAAAGGAAGTAACAAAGGTAAGAAAAATTATTGGTGGAATAGAAGAAGTAGCATGACAATATATATGAAAGTAAACGTTCATAATCCAGTTACTAAAAACTCATCAAACCAAATAGAGTATAAGTAAGAAAGTTATTACAGACCAAGAATGAAAATACTTAATCGGATCCTGAAGAAGGAGAAGGAATGGTAGGATCAAGATTATGCATTCATTTGTTCAAGCGCCGAAGATACTTGCGCATATATTTAAACTGAAGATCATGAACAATATTCATATTCTCAAGCTTCTCTTCTAAAGCATGAAGTCGACCATCAAAATTAGAAGGCTTAAAATCAGGATCATTTCCAGAATCAGATTCAAGTTCATCGAAAATATCATCCATATTCACATCATCAGGAGGAAGATCACCAACTTCTTGATCACTAGCCTTAGCTCTACCAACATTCACTTGGCCACGGCCAATTCCAATTTCATTTTGTTAATATTCGAATTGTTAAAAATAAGATGATGGATGGGAGCTTCTCCAACAGGCATAGGCACAAGCATGTGCTTAGCTAGGATAGTCAAGAGATAGGCAAAAGGAATATCACTATGACCTGGATGGAGACGAGAATGAATAATGGAATGACATATCAAGGAAGGAAGACAAATTTTAGTACTAGAAATTACTGAGTGAAAAACACGAACCATAAAGGCAGTTAATTTTGTCTTATTACCAGAACGAGGATACAGGTTAGAAGTAAAAATCCTGTGAAGTACCCTGTATTTGGGTAACAAGTACTTTGCGGGGAGCGCATTCCCTTTATGAGTCCATTGCACATTGATATTACACAAATCTTTGGTTAGCATATGCTTTTCAGATTCTGAGGGTTTCTCAGCTAAAGTATGAATAGGAAGACCCTATCTATTTCGTACATTTGTTATGCCTATGTGCACGATGATTGATGCACTTGGCCAGACCTGAATCGGCCATGCATAGTGCACACCCAACTGACCGTCCCATCGCCGGGTCGCGGAGGTACGACTTGTGCATTAGTACCACGCTCCGTTAGTGAGATACGCCGCGAAGAATCGTTGGTATATCATGTCCGCATGGTGCCATATATTCCATTCCACACATGTGCATAACACATGCTATGCACACACGCACCATGCCACACATGGGTGAGAGAATCTCTACCCATGTGTGTGATGTCACACACCCATACCACCCCTGTCTCATGTGTATCCAAAGTCAACCCTTCTCCATACAACTCCTTATGCATGATGTCATCATGCCATGCCACCCCATGTCTCATTTAATCCACCATTAAGTCCTAATCATGCATTACTTGCCATGACCTTGCCTAAGCCAATCATAAACACATTAATCTAACCTAACCACAATTTTAGCAAATTCTCTACAAATATCCCCTTTAATCCTCAACATTTTCACCATTTTCCTACCATAAGAGAGAGAGAGAGAGAGAGAGAGAGAGAGAGAGAGAGAGAGAGAGAGAGAGGAGTGATCTTGGTGGACCATCAATTCCATCCCTTCCATCCATCTCAACCATCCATTTAGTCCATCACCCTCCTCACTCATTCTTATTTTGTTTTCCTTATGTTTATGTATGCTGGAGATGGTGTTGATGATGAAGATAATATGATTGTTGGAGAGAATAATTATAATGATATGATTAATGGTGTGGATGCATAGGAGAAAACATATAAAACTAATTTGTTATAGACTTCATGTGGGACCCATTGATAGTGGGTCCCACCAGAATGTTTGTATGCCATCTAAACCGTCCAAGTATGGCCCATTGGGCTGGCTAAACTCACACACACACACACACACACACACACACACACACACACACACACACACCCATACACACACGTGCACACAACATCCACAAAAAAGCAGTGGACGCTGTTGCTGCTAGAGTCTAGAGGACGCTGCAGCAAGCAGCGTCCCAGCTGCTTGAAATAGGGGCAGGGGCTGTGGGACCACAACGCCCCCCATGATGTATGTATTTGATCCACACCGTCCATCCGATTTCCTAGTTCAGTTTAGGCCTTGAACAGAAAAATGAAGCCAATCCAAAACTCTGGTAAGCCACACCATTGAAAATCATCTTTATAGTGATATTTATTATCAAATCTATTAGGGCTCACTATAATATTTTTGTACGCCTAAACATACTGAATATTGGACTCATTGGGCTTACCACGACTTGAAGAACCTTATAAATGGAGTGGATTATTTTGATATGGGCCCCACTTATGAAATAACACCAAAAAAATAACACAATAAGGCCGAATGCCCTTGCTGTCAGCGTCCAGAGGACGCTGCAGCAAGCAGCGTCCTGTTGCTTTTTGAGAAGGAAAGGACCATGGGTCCCACCACAGGCCCCACCGTGATGTATGTCGAGCATCAACACCGTACATTTGATGGGTCCCCTTTAAAAATGGGATACCCTAAAAATCAGCCTTGCACGGAACTCAGGTGGCCCACACTATCTAAAATCATGTGAAGACTTGATAAAACATATAAAAACACTTGCTGAGGTCCACCTGAAATTTGGATGCATATGAAACTTGGAATGACCCCTCAACCAAGTGGGACACGCATAATGGATGGGCTGGATTCATGAACCACATCTTGGTGGGCCCAACAAATGATTATGAATGTTTAATGGAGGGTAACCCTCTTAACTTGTGCATGTGGTATGGCCCACACTAGTCACAGACTGACTTGATTTTAGGCCCCACACTGCTCGAACTCATGGGAGGTCCCCATGAGCTCCACTGCATAGAACCCTTTGTGAATTCCATTGATGTGTTCACAATGGTATTAGAGTAGTGGGCCCAAAAATGTTAAGGCCCATTTTGAGTGAATGCCATGTGGGCCCATCAGTGGTAGTCTTGTTTGGGCCAACCATTGGGCCTCTTTGGCAAGAGTTTGTGATCTCCATGTGTTGAATGTATGCCGAACTGATATTGTAATATTTGAAGTGATGATGATGAATCCCTTAAATGGGCTGATTGTGGAAGCCAAATGGATCACCCAACAAGCCATATAAGTAGGTTATTGCAACCCATTAATCGTTCCATTCTAGTAGGTAGTTGTTTGTGATAACAAACAAACATTATTCATGTGTTGGTTGCGATTATCTATGCTTGTGATGGTGGGACATGTGTAATGAGGGTGTATATGATGATGATATATGGAGGAGGTTGGATACTATGATAATACATGTGTACACCTATGCCTATGTGAGCCTAAGGACTAAGTGGGGCCACTCATGAACCGCCTGGAATTACTAAAAGTGTGCTAAGTGTTGATTGGTGGCATGATACATGCACATAAACCCATTATGAACCCATTGGGATGAACGACTTAATCCTTATATGCCAATGAATGTGTCGGTGACGCGACCATTTTAATAGACCATATGCGATTCTTGTTGTGTGTTATGTTAAGTGATGGTTTGATAACTAGCTATGAAATGGAGCGGATCTGTACACGCTTGTGATGCGAATGGTATAAACACTTGCATAACCTTCTTGACCATGTGTAGGGAGTGCACACTAGACTATTGTTTTACTTATTTGACATTGTGGTAGTTTTCAGCCAGCCCAGCGTGTTGCACATGTTGGATTTATGTACACGCATACATATACATACATCATGGACTTGAGGTGCACATTGTATGCAGCATGATCATGCATGGATGCATGTGCATATTGAGATCATATGATGATGATGGTGCATTTTTGTACGGATGTTGCACATATATCCGGTCTAAGATGACCGTGGGTCGAGGTTAGATGTGGATGGGAGAGGAGCCCGATTGGCCTTAGAGCTACGTTGGGTTCATACATGACGTAAATGCATAGTATTGCTCGTGTGAAAATATATTGCCTGGTGTGCTTGTGTATATCATATCATCCTTGTGTGACGGATGGAACACCACAGTAACATCGTGGTTGTACTGATGAGACCACCATAGCGGCATCGTGGTCGTTATATATGGACACTGGAAATTTGAGTTTCTTTATACTGGGTCCCAGACCCTTGGGTGAAACTCCCTAAACCTCGAGTGGTACCCTTTAGCCTCATCGTCAAGACCAGGCGGATGCCATGGGTCACCTGGTGCCGAAGACCATAGTAGGCCTGACTCCGGTCGACGCAGTCGGGTGAGAAGAGGTTCGGCCATGCCTAGCTGAAGAGTTGGAGCTAATGTGGTTGGGTTTGACCAGTCCTTAAAATGGGTCGGTTACTGGCGTGCTGGATTGGTATTGACATGGTTATAGGCCCTCCATTGAGTTCCGTGCACGGCTGATTTTTGGTGTATGCAAGGCCTCTATTCAACAAGTTTCGGACTTGCTCTAGATACCAGGCCCCGGTGATTTCCAATGATGATAACTATATTGTGATGTTGATTTTTAGAGGAGGACCTGCATGCCTACATATATCCAGCATGCCTTCGCATATCATCACTTGCATTGCATCCTATCCACTTGGCTTTATGTAGCATTACATAACACTATGTTTCGTTTCGTGTACTCTGATATTTTGATTGTTACTGTATGCTTGTACACTACGCACACACGAGTATACTCACTAGGCTTTTTGCCTAAGCTTCCTATGTAACGACTCGGAAAATCCCGTACAAAGGCTCGAGTACCACCTCAGGCAAAAATCCCTTAAGACCAAATCCTTTAGAAATTAGACGAAGATTAACTAGTGTTAAACTAGATTGCATACGAAATCCGCACAAATCACTTTAAATACGATCTGCAAGACTCAAAACTTGTGGAATCGTTGACGCTACATTACCCTAAAATCTAGGATCAATCTCATTACCCGTCTGTTCTCGGGAGCATCACGAAACTCCGTATCAGATCTAGTCCGCACATCGGAAATCCGAATAATATGAAGTTATAGAATTAGGTCCGCCTTGCTGGGCTTGACAACCGTCTCGGAAGTCAAAACCAGATAGTGTTCCATGGCTATTCGCTTGAGCCCGTAGCGAGGAGTGTGAGAACACTTGGTTTTCTTTAGAAATCAAATCTCGTTTAAGTAATCTGAGACTTGTTACTTGCGGGCCTGATATAAGCAATCAGACTGTCAGAATCTGACCCAAATACACCCTCGAATCAGGAGAAATTTCATATACATGGCAGTGTACTTGAAATCCCCGATTGAGTTTCAGTGACCGTTGAAGTGAAACTGGTCCCCCACGTGCGATCTGAGAATCTGACTGGAATGAAAACTTAACTGTACCTAGATCCAATGTTAGTGAGCTTAAGTTCGACCGCACACGGAAAAGGGGCCTCCAGAAGTGCTCCGTTGGATCGAAATGGACCCACTTTGGATATAACCTAAGTATACCTTGACCCTGGGTCTATTTTGGTTATGTTTTAGCCTATATAAGGACCTTAAACCCTCTCTCATTCAGCCCATATGAATTTGAAGAAACCCTAGGAGAGAGAAGAGGGAAAAGAGAGAGAAAGTGTGAGAGAAGTGGGAGGATCTCCCTGATACTCTACAAGCTTAACCACCTCTTTCTAATCGCTTTTCTGGCGATTTCAGCTTCGTTTCTAGGTAAGAAACCCTAACCCTACTCTGATTTAGGGTTATGATCATTGCAAATGATGAAATAGCTAATCTATTTCATTCTATAGGTTGCCAAATTGCCGTACACGAAGACTTAGCAAATATATCGAGTTCATTACGCTTCTACGGCGTAAGGTGCAGACTTTAGGTGTATAGGTTATGGTTTTCAAGGCTTTCAATGTCGGTTAATGATTTATAACTGACAAGGGTGCTATTACACATGCAAAATGCGTCGTTTGTTTCGTTATACGAGTTTATATGAGATAAGTAGGATTTAGGCTATTCTATGCATATGTTGAAATGTTTGATTTTGTTTGCATTTTGGATTTGTAATTAACATGTTTATTCGTCATGAATATAGGCTTAAAACATGTGTGACAACTCCCTAGCGAAAGGACTTGCCCTAAATCACATCATGGCAAAAATACGTTATATGTGATAAATGTGTAGCCCAAGTGTTTGTGGAAATGTTTAAGTAAACACGGATCCCGGAGTCATGCATGTCATGATTTTCGTCGTGGGTATACACGTGTGATATATGGGGCAACTCCCTAGTGAAAGGATTTGGTCTAGCACATGTGCAATTCATCATACATCATGTTTGATGATGTTTGTAGTCTATGTGTTTGTGAAAATGCCTGAATGTGCTAGCGTTCGTCTAGTACACCTTATTTGTGGATCGAGATACAAATCTCGGTTACTTTAATTGTGTGAATGATTTTCTACGTGTACACTTTATTGTAAATTCTGTTTTACTTATGCAATGATTGTGTGTGAAATCGTGTTTGTATTGTAATATGCTTTGATTATAAATTCTGTTTCATAATATGCTTATGTGATTGAAATTCTTGAACCTATGGAATCCATGACGGTGGATTGCCTCATTGATTACATGATGAAATGGATTGAGTTTGGGACTATGAAGTAGTCCAGGCAGTCGAAAACGGAGATGAATGAGTGGCTGAGATTCATTCGCCATGCGAGATGTGTTATACGAACCCGAGTCGTACTTTGGTTGGCGGCAGTGGTTAGGCCACACGAAGTGCTTGCGCTTCATGTCGTTCAGTTGGTCGTACGCTCGAGCTAGCCGAGCTCGTCAAGTAACCCGATCTGTCTTATGTATGTTCACCATGTTTGGACGCCTTTGTTTGAACCTAAGGTACCAAGCTTACCAGTGGAATCCCGTTAACCTTGGTACCTCGATCCGCTAAGACTCATGAGTCGGGCATGGTGGTATGGGACACCGTGGTCAAGCTATCGGCCTACGCTGGGGCCATGAGCCTCCCCGTAGTGACCATTGAGCAACCAGACTCGTGAGCCGAATACGGTGGTATGGGACACTGTATTCGAGTTGTCGGCCTACACTGATAAGGTGATAGGGGAGTGGTGCAACGATTCCGTGTAACAGCCCTGGTAGCCCTTTATAGTGACCTCAAGAGTACTCTGAGTCTACGTGGAGGCGACGACTCGTGGCAACAAGAGTACAAACTAGGCCTATATTGATAAGGTGATGGGGGAGTGGTGCAACGATTCCATATAACAGCCCTGACAGCCCTTGCAGCGACCTAGAACCACACTATCGTATGAGATTATCTAGGATTGATGACCCTAGAATGGATCATTGTTTGAGAATGATATAAGGGAGGTACCCTAGTTTCCTAATATTGCTGTTTGAAATGGATTAATAATAATTTGGTAATCATGCTCATCATCGCATTGCATGTGCCGGGAAGATGTGGAGCACTGAGGGATGAACGTATGCCGCGGACGTAAGATGGTGCCATATGAGGGTGGTTAGGCGAGGGGCATGCATCACGACTGCATTTCATACTTGCATTAACAAGAGTACTTAAGATAGTTGATTGTACTGCTTTATCATTACTGCTTGACTGATTTGATAACATGTTAACCTATGCTTTATTGTTCCATTGAGTTAGCCACTCACTCCCACGTTACGGGATGGTGTTCTGGACACCCACCAGACTCTGTCTTAGATGTAGGTACCGACGATTCATAGGAGGCTGACCCTGATTACTATGATGATCAGGATGAGTTCTCCTACATGCAGTTCTTCGGCGGCTTTGCTTAGGCTATCAAATTGACGGGGCTATTGGGCTATCACGACAGTTGGACTATTCTTTTGACATTTTGTTTTTGTTTCAGTACATGTATGTGATGACTCAGCGAAGTAATCATACTCTGGTGACAGATCGAAATCGTTTGTTTTTATACACATCTATATACATCTTTCAGTCTTCCGCTTGCGTCTTATACATTGATCTGAAGTATGGATTACTGTCTTAGTATAATCTCACTCATGTTTATTGCACTAACACAGACAACATGTAATCATCATTATCTATGTTACATAAGTGATGTTTTGGAACTCGAGAGTTGAGTTGCTACTCGACCCTCGAATTTCAGGGCGTTACATCCTATTTCCCATTTTTTTCAGGGCAGGAGTAGCTTGGAGGACTTAGCTTTTGGATACATTTTGTCTGAGATATATTTTGGCGATGCCTTCATTTTTGTACATTTTGGAAAAATATTGTCCTTGTATTATGACTAAATCTATAATGAAGATTGTTACTTTATGATCATGGATATTTATGATCATATATATATATATATATATATATATATATATATATATATATATATATATATATATAATATATATATATATTATATATATATATATATATATATATATATATAATCTTCCTTGTGGTGCGCCGAACTCGGGACTTGGTGTATGGAAGTCGAGTGCTGGATTCGGTTCATTACGGAAGCTGTTCATTCCTGGATTTGGAGTGTGAGAGAAATTGCTTAGGTAACAACCAAAATTAGCTTCAGTGGTACCGAATCAAGCTTAGGTAGCACCGAATTAAGTTGTTTTCTTGCTGGACTATTTTATGCACTTTAGGTTGCTACCGAAGTTGGCTTGGGTAGCACCGAAATTGGCTATTTTTCTGTTGTTTTACTTGTGTTCTTGCCAATCTTTTCTCCATCTTTTGTACTTGGTTTCCTTGGATCTTTGGCATGAGAATTGTCTGTTCTTGGTCTCCTAAGATCCCTGCTTTGCCTTAGTGATTCTTGAGCATTATATCTATGCTTTTAGCATCCTTTTCAATTTAAGTTCTTAAATTCACCTTGCAACACAAACATGATTAAAATAGAACATTAAGCATTATCATGTTAATAAAACCAAGTAATAAATGGGGGATAATATGCAATATTTGACCCTCAACACTAAGTGGAGTTCACTATGATGTAGTTTTGGAAAATCCATTCCACTCATCACTCAAGTTAGGCCATGTTGGCCCTTGAGCCCAAATATGAAGTAGATCGGAGTCTTACATAAGCTGATCTTAGAAATTCTCCTAGCAGGTGATAAAATGGACTTGATCTTAATTAACGGTCCACGGTTAATGATTAGGGTCCAATTTTGGGGGAAATGTGTAGCCAAGATAGGGAACCAATTGGATAAAATTTAGTGGTTGATCGATGGTGGAAAAAGGCTAGATCTGAAATATCACCTTTTGTGTCAAAAGGAAGATGGTGTAGGATCATAGATCGGGGTCCAAATTTTATATGATGTTAAAGTCATGTGAGACCAAGGTGTGGTCTAAGTTTGAATCTCGATGGACGACATGAAGTGGCTAGATCTGAAGATCTAGATTTATATGGAGTTGATAAATCTAGAAAGGATAACTTCGCGCTTAAGGAAGTGCTTACCAAAGTGGAGTCTTTATATTTCACACTTGGTCCATACGATGGGCAATTCAAGTCATTTATATGAAGAGAAATATCCAACTACGACTACCCACGAGGTTTCTTCACTCGATGGACACCAAAATCAATGGTTAAGGGGTTGATCTGTTAATTGTGTCACTTTTACAATGATCTAAGGGATAAAATTTGACGTGTATGGTTAATTTATGATACATAAGTATGATATAAAATTTCACATTAAACGGATAGTGGGAACCATGTGATTTAGGATTCAGGGGTCTAGGTTAGTGGCATTCTTGTAATTATTGTTGATCTAAGAGTTTTGTGAAATCTAATGGTTTTACATGGTTAAATATACCTTTCCAAACAATTCTTACAAAAGAACTTACATCTAAATCATTATGGATAAGGAGTTATTCACTAATTTATTTAAGGGAAGGTACACATGTCAAATTACGTGATGGCTCTTGTCTCAAAATCAATGGTCAGATTGTTAGATCTATGAATGGAGATCATTCCCAATGGTTAGATTCGTGTCAAGGAATAGATGTAAGGTTAGGATAGTTAGATTTGTATCCTACACATGTACATTTTAAGTCAACTTCTTGGTAACGCTCGAGAACTTTCAATACTCGGTTATTGAAATATTCGAGGCATTATTGCAACTCCTTACCTTCACTGTTTCATTGCGCGACCACGCAGCTCTCTACCTTCACTATTTCGTTGCGCCCGTGCAACTCCCTTTTGCTTTAGAAAATTCTATTTTAAGTACTAAGACTGCTTAATTTTTGCCTTGTCCCAACATCTCGTATTTCTTCCATGAGTACTTTATACTCCTTGTGACTGCTTACGCATCTCTTTAAACAAACTTCTTCTTCTTTGAAACATTTCTGATTCCCAATTCGTTCTTTCTTTGTAGAAAATGGAGAAAACAAAAAGAACCATTAGAGTCGCTCTAGAACCACTCCTCATCAGAATAGGAGTCAAGCCAAACAGGCGACAGGAACTCGGTTGCCTCGAGCAGAAGAACGCCTTAGTAAAAGGGCTAAAACCACCACCAACAATCCTGCTTTTTTCAAGATACTAGCTCCACAAATTGTAGACTTTGCAAAGAGGATAAACTATCTTTCCATCCCCATCCGTCGAGCAATCATTATGGGGGAAATAGAGAGACTACCTAGAAGGGGTCAAGAATCTGAATGGGAAGATTGGTTATAGACTACTTCCAACATCAAAACAAATAGCACAAGACCCTCGCTAGAGAATCTAGTCTGCCTCCATCCTTCTCTCATAAGAAGTAAAATAAGACCAAAGAGCAACAATTCCAAGAGAAAATCAAGGAGTTCAATAAGAAGCGTCTTTAGAACACTTGGAATATATCAAATTATTCTAAGAAATGATCAAGTTCAATAGCCCATTTAGAGATGAGATGATCATCATCCTTATGAACCTTTGCTAACATCTCTCCATTTTGCCCAAGGACAAGATGTTTCACAACAGGATTCTTCATACACCGCATCGGGTGATAAAAGAGACACACAACCTGGCAGGCTCAATGATAGAAAGGGGTTCAAGACAGAAGACGGGAAAGATATCCTCGATGAGATTTCTAATGCCCAGCTATAACCTGCACGATCTTTTCCCAACGCATTTCTTTGAGACTAAGGTTCCGCAATAGAGAATCTCTTTGGTGCACCGATGAATTCCATACCCGTGGTTTCCTTTCTTCATGCACTTACTATAATGCCCGGGCAAAGGCGATCATCAGAAAGCATTCCGACATCCTTTTCAAGACAGATCTCATCAATGCTATTTAAGTCACATTAGATTGTTTTTTCCATGATGTGACTATATTCAAAGGGTTTTTGAACTACTGGTGCCCCATTACGAACTCATTCCATCTTCCCATAGGCGAAGTCAACATCACGCTTTGGGACTTGTACAGAATGGCTAGTCTTCCCATCACTGGCCGCTTCTTTGATGAATATGTGCCAATGAACGATGAGTTCACACATTTTTCTTCCTTAAGCCACTAGCTAAAAAGCACCTAAACAACCATCAAACTTGTTAAGAAGATGGTGAAGTTCGCAGACATTAGAAAGATAACCAACTTCACTTAGCTTGCCCACTTCACTAGAAATATTCAGTACATTCTTGTCCTTCTCTTAATTTCCTCGTATTTTCGCATATTGTTTCAATGATTCATACAAAACTAACCTTATCTTTTATTTTGTAGTTTCGCCAAAAGGAACAACAAAGAACTCGATGATGTCAGGCAAAATATATGTGGCTGACCCGAATTTAACAAATCTTGTGAGTTGGCCGCGTTCTTAGTCTACTAGCTTGGTCGGTAGTTCTACCAAGTTCCAAGTGGGTTGATGCTAACAGGCTAACCTTATTTGTAGTTGCTAGGGCGATGGCTGAAGGAAGAAAGTACTCATTGGCTCATCCTGTCCTTTGTTCCTTATATCGTGCTTTTGGCGACGAAGCGACTCATTGCAAAAGCCCTTCAATTAGAGCGTCATCGGCCTACGCTCCTTGACATTACTTTACTGGATGGCTTGGAGTATACTTCCCATGGACGTATGATGAACTAGACAAAGCATACATCAACCTAGATCACCTCCCACTATGGCGTTACCAATAGAGGAAAGTGATCAAGAAGAAATATAACTAGGTTGTGGAAAAGTTCGAGAGGACGAAATCCATCCTATTCTTCCAATTTCCTCTCTCTAACATCCCTAAAGACAGACATGTAGTGGATAACGAGTCGTCATTGCCAAATGAACGCTACTTTTTTATGTTTATCAGTTCTAACAATCCCTGAGACGGTAGCGAATTTTAGCGCAAACCATACTACCCTAGTAGGTTCGCACGTCAATTCAGTTATGATTAAACCATTCCGGAGACTTGCGATGCTATTACATGAGTAATGAGGAGCTTTGACGTTGGACCTTATTACTGGGCTTTCATCTGTAAACAACTTCTGATAGTGCATAAATTGTCCCATTTCATCTTGCTCGAGTACAACCATTCAATTCAGACCTCATATTGCTGGATGCGCTAGTGGATGCAAAAGTATTACTTAGTTTGCCAATATCATTCGGTGAACTACCCATTTGGTTGCTCCACCTAAACTCAAGAACTATAAGCTCTAGTAGGGTATCAATTATTGTTCACAACCCCAAGTGTAGGGTCGCGATGTAGTAATAATCTCGGTAAGACCGAGGTCGAATCCACAGGACTGAACCTTGCAAGTATTCTGAAAGTAACCAGAATTAGAACTAGAAGATGTAATCTAAATAAGGAGAATGTAGGTGAATAATGGTGAATTATTTAACTAAAAGTTGTAAAATTCAAAGGTGGGAAACTACGGTTTCCAAGGATCCACTTGTAGAGATCTGGGAGATATATGCTTGATTCACAAATACATCTGGATTCCGAGTCCCATCTTTATCCAATTGGAAGATATTCATTAAAATTCAAATATGAATTTCCTTTGATCTAGTTCTCAATGGATGAGAGGTATGAGAACTGGAAGTGATTCCATCACAAAACCATGCCCATGAGACAAAGCAAACAATGAAATTTTACTCATTCACAACCAATCTGAGAGAATCATGAAGATTAGAAGGATTCCATCATCCAACCATGTCCATGAAACGATGGTGAACAACAAGGTTCCCAAGTTCACAATCCTTATAATGAAAAGAACATACTCAAAGCTATCGCAGATCTATTGTAATTTAAGTCACAATAAACCATTAAAAACTAAAAGTATTTCTTATAATCAAACTAGAATCAAAGATAGTTCATCTTAAACATGAATAAAGGCCGTAGAAAACATCCCATCATGCTACAAGCTTCACCTCTTAGCCTTAGCTAAGAGGTTTAGCTAATCATAGACATGATTGAACTAAAATCTCTGAAAACATAACAATTAAGAAAAAAGGGAAGAAAACTCTTGATGGAGATAGCCGGTCGATCCACGCCTCTACTCCTCTCTCTTTCTCCACAAGTTTTCAGGTCCGTCCACCCATCCCTCTCTCCACTCTTTTCCTTTCTTTTTATAGACTTGCTGTAGGTCGGCTGGAAGTCGGCAATCCCTCTGTGTAAGATTGTTTACGCAACAAGAGGCGGTGCGTAGCAAGAGGCTTATGCATTCAGTTTTTGCGCAGGGTAATCGAGACCGCGTGCGGCCCACCGTTCTCTTTCGGGTTTCTTATTCTAGTGTGGAAGTGGTCGGCTCTTCCATTTCCAGCGTGTGGATGGTCCGGATCATGGCCTCGATCTAGACCATGATTGTCCAACAGCGTGCAGCGGCCCGGGCAGTGTCCGTGATTTACGAATATGCGGTGATTGGTGGGCCTCCTGTTAGAAATACACTCCTTTCATTGGATTTCTGGCAAGATTGTGGTTGGGAAGGGAACATTTGGCTTACCATCGATGCGGCCCACCTAATCTGATTTTGCAGTGATGGTCCCAACGTTCAGCAAGCTAGCAACCAATATCCGGTGTGTCCCGGACCATGACCACCTAGATCTTGGTCGGCTCCACCGTCCGGTTCGAATGGACGGTTCGGATCGCTCGTCTAGATTGATCTTGATGGTCCACTGCAATCCGTCTGCAGCCCCTATTTTTGTGTACACAGCATAAATCCAAATTTCTGAATTCGGACAGGATTGTGCAGGTCAGCGTCCGCTGACCGTTCTGACTTGATTCGGTGCACCGTTGGTGCACGTGAGTGGGGTACAGGCACTGTAAGTGGGGTCCACCATGATGTTTTTTAGGGAATCCACACCGTTCATCCATTCTTTCATCCAATTTAAGGGGTTGAGTCCAAGTTTGAAGCATATCCAGAGATCAGTTGGACCCCAAATCAGTGGTTTTGTGGCTGATCTTTCCGTTGGGCCACTTCCACAAAGATCCAATGGCTGAAATTTTACATGTACGGTTACTTTATGATCCTCAGGCCGGATATAAATTTTTATGTCAAACGGATGGTGGGAACCCTGTGATCTTGCATTCAGGACGATTCTCAGGCTTCTTTATCTTCAATCATTTAATTTTCTCGGATCTTTGGCGTGTGAATTCTTCAATCTCGGTCCCCTAAGATCCGTCCCTTGCCTTGGTGATTCTTGAGCATAAAATCTATGCCTTTAGCACCCTTTTTCAATCTAAGCTCTTAAATTCACCTTGCAACAAAAACATGATTAAAATAGAACGTTAAGCATTATCATGTTCATGAAACCAAATAATAATTGGGTCCAATATGCAATATTTGACCCTCAACATAATCCCCAACCAGCATTTTGCTAGTCCCGAGCAAAGTGCAAAAAATATTTTAAGAATTACAAGACAATTTTTATAAACTCGAGTGACTTTTTTAAAAAAAAAACAATCTAGATACTAGAATTCTAAGATGCATAAATGTTAAGCATTAGTTTCTCCTAAACTCAAGTGCGCGGTAAATTTCATGGTCAAGTTGAAAGTATTAATCCATCGATTAGAACAATTCTAAACATTGAGTTCCATGGGTGTATAGTACAACCTCGACTTATCACAATTAAAGGTCCAATTTCTCAATTTTCATGATATCATTGGTAATAAAAAAGGGCATTCCGGATAACCAAGCCTAAACCAAAACTTACCTTACAGTTCAGCCTTTTTATTCTTCCAACTTTTGATTTTTCCATCGATGGCTTCACACTGTGTCAACCTTTTTAAAGATCTTTAACAGGTATCTGTTTTCGACGACAACCGATTTTTAGTTGAGTATTCTTTTCTCTTTAAATTTTTTTTTTTTTTTTTAAAATTTTTTTTTTTTAATATACTCATTGAACATGATGCACAAATTCTCCAGGCTGGTTCCTTCCATGCTTAGTGATTACCAAGTTAATAATTCAATATCGAACTGAAAACTTAATGTGTAAGCTCGATGTGACATGTGATAATCATGACTCAATCAATGTTTAAAACTTCTAATCATGGATTAATAATTCGAACTTAACTATGAAATCTAATAGGTAACTGAATCCAAGAGTCATAAATCACCAACATTAAGTATCTTATACTTTTAGAGCAAAGATGGCCTTCAAAATCACTCGAATTCACAAAATTTTCAGAAAAAATTAAAAAGATTTTCACAATTTGTGCTCAAGATTGAGAAAACACTGATTAGGTAACCTAATCTCCCATCCCCAACCTAAAATCTACATTGTCCTCAATGTAAAAGATATAAGAATGCAATGCTCATGAGACAACAAAAGTACAGAAGAAGTTATGGAAAGTTAGTACCTGATGAGGAAATTTTACGACTTTTTCTAAAGGATCTCAGCGTGAAGGTGGGTCAACACAAGAGTTGAACCAACAAAAAGAAACTTTCTTAAAATAAATGGAAAACAACTTATCTTAACAATATAAAGTCGACTATCCTAAAACAGAAAGCAGAAAACCTAATGTAACACCCCGTACTTTCCAGTACTCGAGTGTTACTATGTAATCTAATGTAATGTAAATACAAAAATAGTACAACATAAACATATACACTATGGGAGGTTATTTATATACTTTGTAAGATTTAAGATTTTCATATTAAGATGATAGGTAACTATAACTCATATTATATGTATACACTTACGATATCATTAATATAAAATTGCAAAATCTATAATACATGAAAATAAAATATAGTAGAAAAAGTTAAAATGAATAACATACTCCAAACAATTTAACAACTTATATGAAATTAAAACATAACACACATGTAACCTTACAAATAATGTACAAATAATATAGACATTAATCTTTGCTTGCTAATATTCGTACAATTTATATGTTAACAACATGTGATAATATAAAAAATACATAAGTGATAGTAATATAGTAATAATAAATATTAAAATTATTCTAATAATAACATTTAATGTTCGAAATTCATAGAACGGGGGTCCCTGTCATCTAAATAAGTTCTTAGGGCCCTTTTAACCGTTAACATTCGAGTTCGAGATGATTTGATCGTCAGATCGACGTGAGTCCACAAATAAGACCTAAACCAAGCTGTAGGGCCCACCTAAACTTCAGATCTGCCTGATTTTTTGGTCAGAAGGTTTGATTGGAGTCTCCCAAGGTGAATGGACGGTGTGGATTTCTCGCGAGCGTCATGGTGGACCCCACTTAATGGGGTGCGCGTGCACAGCTAGTGCACACTCAATGTGTACCATACCAGCAGGGGTGGTCAAAGCACCCTTGATCGAAAATCTTCTAAAAAGAGAGATTTTTCTCTCGCTTGGGTTCTAACAACGGACGGATAGGACACCCGTTTTCTTTGATCATCGGCCCACCATCTGGTTCTATCCTTTCAATATGGACTGTTCATCTTGGAGGACAGGAGATCTAGACCGAAACCTCAGATTTTCACCCATTGGCATGGACGTACGGCTGCACAAGAACGAACGTAAGCAGGCCGAGTACAACCATCCCCTTTCCAAAAATAGAAAGATTTTGGTTTTCTTGCCTTTCTAGCACAATCCGTGAGCACTCCTCACCCTTGATCTCGGGCGTTCAATCCCGAGCAATCCTAGTCGTTTGTTGTTAGGGCTTTGCAAGGGAGAAATAAAGAGATCCAAAACCTGGCCGTTTGCCTTCTTCATTCCAAACCACCACCTGAACCTCATTCACGCTTCAAAACCCGCATTCTAGAAACTCCCTAACACCAATCCAAAGTCTTCACTAGGGTCGGATTTGAAGAAAACCCCCTCAGTGGAAATCTGCCATGATCACCCAAGCTTTCTTCCTCAATGGAGCAACCTGCTCTACACCAAATTTTGACCGAGTTTGGTCTGAGTCGGATGGTCAGGACCGATTTCAGAGCTCAGTGAAAGCTGAGAAACGGAGGAAGAAAGAAAGAATCAGAGAAAGGAGGATGTGGCTGTCGCTCCAGCTGCGGCTTGGACCGAGTCTAAGCAGGCTGCCTGACTCACTAATGGGTTGGGGCCGGTCATCCGGGGTACTGCTGGACCTCTAGCATGTGGGAAGAAAGGGAGAGTTGAAGAGAAGAAAAGAAAGGAGAGGAGAGAAGAAAAGAGAGGAAGAGGCAATTTGAGTTGAGTCATGGGCTGACTCGCTACCTTCTGAGCAAACTTGGTCGGGTCAAGACACGGCCCGCGTTGGGCCTAGTTCGGATAATGTTGAACTCCAGCAAAGTAGAGGGGAGAGCAAAAGAAAAGAAGAAGAAGAAGAAGAAGAGGAGGAGGGTGAGTCACTGAGTTGACTCAGTCTAAGACTAAGTTAACTCGTTGATGACTCGTTGTACTTGAACCGAGGGAAGTTGTTGGCTGAGTTATGGGCCTGGTAACCTCGTTGATCATGCCGTAGGAAGATGAGGAAGAAGAGAAAGAGAAGGAGAGAAGAGCTGAGCCGAGTTGAGTCGAACGTCGAGCCGAGTTGATTTAGGTCGAATTAACTGTAGGTGCGTTTTCTCTAAAAACATTGTATTGGAATTTTAATTAGCACATTGGTAGGTTATTTATGTTATAACTAGCTATTTATAATCAAAGGTTGTAATTGTCAAATCTTAGTATTTAATATCATCATTAATGTGGCTATAATTATTGCGATTATTAAATATGGCTAACCATTTGTAGGTTAATTTTGCTAGCATTAGTTATTATGAGTATTAGGTATTAACATTTAACATGCTACACCTATTTTGTCATTTTAGGTTATTAACAATAGGATTAACGTCCATAACATTAATAGGCAATTATCATCTATGTGTACTTCATTCTAAAATTACTATGAATTAATTGTAGGAGTTAGATTTAAAACTCTAAACTAAAGTCAAAATTAGATTAGTGGATAAAACCCTGAATATGAGTAACCTAAACCATAAGTGATGATCCTAATCTTATAAATTAATTAGTTTATCCTCTATGATATCACTATAGGTTCCTTTTACTGTTGTTATTTCTATTATGAGTCACTATTAGTATCATTATTCGTGGGTTGTTGGTAGTTTAATATAATATTAGCCGTCGTAAGATTCTCAAAACTTATAACTAAGTTATTTATTAATTTTACTCAATTATTACTCTGATTAACAATGTCATTAATGGCCAATAGAGTTCAAAATTCCATAATCAAATACTAGAATCTAAGTTCAAGACTAAACCCTAAAAAGAAAATCCTAATGTTATATTAAAAACCTAAGAATGAGTAATCTAAACCTTAGGTTATAACCTTAACTATAAATAACATGTAAGACTTGGTCTAACTATAAAATTTTCATAATTTGTTTTAGGGCCCGGCTCTAAGGGCGCACGTACCTCCTAACAACACAAGTAAGTGATCCTATATGTCAGGTGATGATTCTTCCCCTTGAGCTTTCCATTTTCCCATTAGCTTAAGTTATAGTCTTTATTTTAATTTATAATTGATATCTCCATTTCATAGTCACATGTGTTAATTATTGAAATTGAATTGCTACATTAAATGCCTAATATTTATCCTGTATATGTACTCATGCTAGCGGATTATTTGTGGATTGCTTATGGAATTTAAACTGGTACGTTAGTGGGAAACCCCCACTTATAAATGTACACCCATACTTAGGCTGTAACTCGATTGATTTTGGTTGTAATGAACCTTCGACGTAGTGGTTATTGAGTGGTGGGGTGATTTGAATATTGATGTGGGCCTACTAGCCAGGGGTTGTATCTAAGTGGATTTTAAGGATGGTCTTTATCGCATGGTTTTGATACTTGCCCTATGTGGCTTATTTTAATATTTGTCCTAGGTGGCTTGTTTCGATATTGCCCTATGTGGCTTTGTTTTGGTATTTGCCCTATATGGGTTCGATATTTTATTTTGTGCAACTATGCGATGGTAAGCCCATATGCTGAATATGATTGGCCACTAGTCGATTAGGATTCATTAAACATCCTAAGGTGGTAACCTCATAAGTCAGGGATGTTGGAATGGGACACTATGCCTGAGTTGTCGGCCTACGCTGGGGTCTGAGCTCCTCGTAGTGACCTTTGAGCTTTATTAAACTGGCTGGTTGTAAAATGGAATAATAATGGTTGGACTAATCATGCATTTTTATATATTATGGTATTTTCTGGGTGATTAAATTCTCCTTAGGTGATCTATATATTATGGTATTTTCCAGATAGCTGGTTCTCCTCGGGCGTACCTCTGTATATTTTTCCAGGTGGCTAGTTCTCTTAAGGCGACCCTTACTTATTGGTCTTTTCCGGGTGATTAAATTCTCCTTGGGCGATCTATATATTATGGTCTTTTCCGGATAGCTGGTTCTCCTCGGGTGTACCTTTGTGTATTTTTTCCAGTGGCTAGTTCTCTTAGGGTGACCCTTTATTTCAACAGTGGGATGTGCACCCCAGGTCGATGATGCATCCACGCATCCATGCATTTAATAAGACTATATCATGTATTATTTTGTATGCCTTGCTATGTTTTTATAACTATGCTTACCTAATGCGACAGTGTGTGATCTTGAGGGGAATTCACACTGAGTTGGCCACTCATCCATCAAATAAATATAACTGTACAAGTAGCACAGGTGGCTTAAGTGATTTTCAGGTTCTAGCTGATGAGGAGCTGGGTTCAAGTGCCAGGGTTACATGACTGTATCTACCTCGAGAAGCTGAGGAGTCTTGCGGCTCAAATTTACTTGCATTCTACTATTTCTCATGTATTGGATCATGTAATTCTTGTATTTGTAAATTTTGGAGACATTGGTTTGTATAAGTCATTATGGGTAGCTCTCGTATATTTAAATGATAATGCAAACTTTCCTTTATGTTTGATTTGTCCATTCTACGCTCATCTGCTTACTCTAAATGAAGGAAAAAAATATACTTGAATTTGACCATCCTTTAAGGTTAACACTCGGATTTTTAGGAAACGGGTCGTGTACTCAGGTCCTGAAAAGTCAGGATGTTACACCTAACTATACCTCCATCAAACTGGGAGATCAATCCTGATAAACAGGATTACTTAGAGGTATGGACATGTCCTTAAATCAAATTGCTCAACAAATGGCTTTAATCGATGTCCATTCACTTTGAATTCATTGCCATTATTTGGATTTCGAATCTCGACAGCCCCATGAGGATAAACATTGATAACAGTGAAAGGGCCGGTCCAACGAGATCGAAGTTTACCTGGAAAGAGATGTAACCGAGAATTATATAAGAGGACTTTTTGACTTGGTATTAATTATTTCCGAAGAATGTGTTGGTCATGAAACAACTTCATCCTTTCCTTATAAATTCTCGAGTTCTCGTACGCATCATTCCGGATTTCTTTGAGTTCATTCAATTAAAGTTTGCATAGCGAGCCAGCATTGTCCAAATTGAAATTCAGATTTTTGATTTCCCAGTAGGTTTTATGTTCTAACTCCACAGGCAAGTGACAAGCTTTCCCATAGACAAGTCTAAAGGGAGACATTCGAATAGGGGTTTTAAATACAATACGGTAAGCCCATAAAGAGTCGATCAATCAGAGTGACCAATCCTTTCGATCAGGGTTAACCATTTTCTCCAAAATGTGTTTGATCTCCCTATTAGAAATCTCAGCTTGCTCACTTGTTTGTGGGTGGTATGGAGTGCTCACGTTATGAGAGATGCCATATTTCTTCATTAAATTCGTAAATGGCCTATGACAAAAATGTGAGCCTCCATCACTATTGATGGCTCGAGGTATTCCGAACCACGAAAGGATGTTCTTTTTTAAAAACTTAATGACCGTTCGATGGTCATTGTTCCGGCACGGACTTGCTTCGACCCATTTAGTGACATAGTCTACGGCGAGCAAAATATATAGATTTCCAAAGGATTAGGGGAATGGCCCCATGAAATCGATGCCCTAGCAATCAATTGCTTCTATGATAAGGATGGGGTTCAAGGGCATCATATTTCAATGGGACAATACTCCCAATTTCTGAAAACGTTCACAAGCCTTGCAATACTCATGAGTTTCCTTGAACATAGTGGGCCACTAAAAGCCACACTGCAGAATCTTGGCTGTGGTCTTTTTAGCAGAAAAGTGACCACCATAGGCCTGAGAGTGACAGAAGGAGATGACACTTTGATATTCATCGTCTGACACACATCTCCTTAAGATTTGGTCTAGGCAATATCTAAACAAATATGGATCATTCCAGAAGAATTTGCGCACCTCAGTGAAAAATTTCTTCTTATCTTGTGTAGTCCAATGTGTCGGTGTGAAACCCGTGGCAAGATAATTAGCAATATCAGCAAACCAAGGTAAACAAGAGACTTTGAACAGCTGTTCGTCAGGGAACATGTCATTGATATGTTCGTCTCAAGGGAATAAGGGAGATTAAGGCGAGAAAGATGGTCAGCCACTACGTTCTCTACTCCATTTTTATCTTTTATTTCCAAATTAAATTCTTGGAGTAGGAGGATCCATCTTATCAGGCGGGGCTTATCATCATTCATAGAAAAAAGATACTTGACCGTCGCATGATCTGTGTAAATGGTAATCTTGGATCCGATCAAGTAGGACCTAAATTTGTCTAAAGCGAACACTACGACTAAGAGTTCCTTTTCCGTAGTTGAGTAGTTTACTTGGGCAAGATTTAGAGTTCTACTTGTGTAATGAATAACGTAGGGATTCTTTTCTTTTCTCTAGCCTAAAACTGCCCCAAGAGCATAGTCAGACGTGTCGCACATAAGTTCAAAAGGAAGGCTCCAGTCGGGTGGCTGCATGATAGGTGCAGTGGTTAACATACCTTAAAATTTCGTGAAAGCTTCCTGGCATTACTCAGTCCACTCATATGGTGCATCCTTTTGAAGTAGATTACACAAAGGACGAGAGAGATACTAAAGTCCTTTATGAATCTTCTGTAAAGATCGGCGTGTCCTAAGAAGGATAGCACGTCTCGTATGTTCTTGGGTGGAGGTAGGTTAAAGATAAGATTAAGTTTTGCCTTATCTACCTCGATTCCTTTGGACGAGATGATATATTCAAGGACAATTCCCTTACGAACCATGAAATGACACTTCTCCGAATTGAGTACCAAATTCTTTTCTTCACATCTTTTCTACACACATTTAAGATTCTTTAAGCAATGCTGAAAGATGGACCGAAGACAGAGAAGTCGTCCATGATGACCTCTAGATATTACCCTACCATATCAAAAAAATACTCATCATGCATTGCTGAAAAGTGGCAGGGGCATTACATAGTCCGAATGGCATCCTTCGGTAAGTAAAGGTGCCGTAAGGACATGTAAATGTGGTATTTTCTTGATCTTCAAGGGCTATCTCTATCTAGTTGTAGCCCGAATATCCATCAAGGAAACAGTTATAGGAATGACCAGCTAGTTATTCTAAAATTTGATCGATGAAGGGCAAAGGAAAGTGGCTCTTCCTCGTGATGGTATTCAACTTCCTGTAGTTAATGCACATTCTCCAACCAGTAGTAAGTCTAGTTGGCACGAGTTCCTTATTGGCATTGGATACGATGGTGATTCCAAACTTTTTAGGAACCACCTGAGTTGGACTCACCCATTGACTATCGGATATAGGGTATATGATACCCACATCTAATAGTTTACGAACCTTGGCCTTAACCACTTCTTTCATGTTTAGATTTAGTCTACATTGTGATTGCCACGAGGTCTTCACAGTACCCTCGAGATAAATGTGGTGAGTACAAACTGAAGAGTTAATTCCTTTGAGGTCTGCAATCGTCCATCCAAGGGCTCCCTTATGCTCAATGAGAGTAGATATGAGCATACTCTCCTGCTCTTGCTCCAGGTGTGACAAAATCACCACCTGGTATGTCTCATCTTAACCTAAATAGACATATTTCAAATGAGAGGGCAACGGTTTTAGGTCAAGCTTCGGTGCCTTGAGGTTAGACGGTAGAGGCACTTCATTAGTTTGGGGCAACTCTTCAAATTGTGGCCTCCACCGGTTATGTTCAAGTACCGGCACAACATCAAGCATGACACCCATCTCCTTAATCATGTCATCATCAAAATCATGGAAGTGGGCCAGGCACGTCTCTAGAGGGTCAGAGGATAAGGTCAAAGGTGTTCTATCTTCCACGAAAGAGTCAATCAAGTTAATGTCGTGGAAATTGTCATCATCCTCTAATCGTCTGCCTGTAATGAAAAAGATATTTAGCTCCAATGTCATATTCCCGAAAGTCATACTCATGACTCCATTCCTGCAATTAATGATAGCGTTTGAAGTGGCAAGGAATGGGCGCCCAAGGATGATGGGAATCTGAGTGCTCATGTTACTGATGGGTTCTGTATCCAGGAAGATAAAATCTACTGGGTAGTAGAATCTGTCAACCTGGACCAACACATCCTCAATTATCCCTCTCGGTACACGAACTGAGCAATCAGCAAGTTGTAATGTGGTTAGGGTGGGTTTTAATTCATCCAAACCTAATTGTTTGTACACCAAGTAGGGAATCAGATTTACGCTTGCTCCCAAGTCAAGAAGTGTGTGCTCTATTCGGTAGGTCCCAATGAAAAGACCGAGCCAAACATCCTAGAGGGGGGGGGGGGGGGGTAAATAGGACTATGCCAAATTAAAAAATGAATACGAAATTGAAAGAAAGATAGTACAATTAAATAATAAATAAGCACAAGTAAATAGCAACCTCAAATGTAGTAGTCTTGAGAGGTTGATACAAACTTAGTTTTAAGGACAACCTAACACCAAAAACCAAAGGCTTATGGCAGGACAACCTTACTAGAACGTTCGTAAGTTTAAAAAACCCAAACTAATAAAGAGGCAAAGAAAATAGCAAATAAAATAAACTAAGTTATTACAACATTCCCACAAGTGCATAAAATAAATTACACCATTCACCACAAATGCTTAAAATAAATTATAACATTCACACACATAAGCACATTTAATCATCCACTACAACACTAGGAATTACAGTGGTTCGCTTGTGTGTACACCAACTGTTAGAAAACAGCCACACAACTACTCCACTCCTAATATCCACTCCCTCGGGATATTAGCGTTCACTATGAAAAAGGTTTTCCAAGGTTCACCTTAAAACCTTCACAATTGGGTCTTTGATTAGGCTTACACAATCACAAAAACCCCACACTCAGAGATTTTCTGGATCACCTCAGACAAAACCAAAAAGAGATTTTTCTGGCACAACTTCAAAAAAAAAAAAAAAAGGATACAGAATTGTAAATGATACTTATCTGAAAATTCTCCTTTGAGGAAGTCCGGTAGAACCGATCCGATGTAGACGAAGATGTTCAATGTCCAGTCTCACAGATGAAAATATTCTAGTTCTAAATAATTTTTAATTAAATCAACCTGGGCTAGCTTGATTTGATTTTGATCTCAAGAAAGGGGAAATCACAAATCCCTACTTAATGTAAGATTGGAATAAAGATCACAAAATCAAATTACAAAAGCTAATTAAAGAAAATATAAAATGAGCACAATATAGCTTAATAAAATCACAAACTTATCTGTCAGAGTGGTGTCTCAATTTAGCTTCGAATGAATGAATAAACTCTGAAATTCGTACTATATTTATAGGTGAAAATACTGTTTATTCGAATGGTCTAAGGGTCAGTTCGACTGGTCGAAGGACCAACAAAATTTCTAATTTTCTGGCGCGATAAGATAAGGTCGTTACCTGGTTGAGCAGTCTCCATGACTGATCGAGAGTCCAACAAAAAATTCAAAAAATTTACAACAAACCTTGGACTGGTCAAGAAAACTCTTAGACTGGTCGAGCCAGTACTTGGACTAGTTGAACAAGGACTAAGACTAGTCGAGAAAATGACCTATAAACATAAAAAATGACCCATGTAAAATATGCAATGAAGATGACACAACCTAAGGTCAATCTAGGGTCATCCAAACCTGTTTCTGAGTATGAACAAATGAAACATCATTCGCTTCCGAATCTTGATATCTTGTGATACTTGAAGCTTGAGTTCAATCTCTTGAACTTGAACTTGAGTTACGCTTGAGTTCTTGAGTCTTTAGCATACAATAGTTGAACTTCAAACTTGAACTTGAGTTCTTGAATTTTATCTTGAAACCATGAACTTCAACACTCTCCACTTCAACTTAAAGATGTAGGTAAGTTCGATGAAGATCCAGAGAACTTTAAAATGTACAAACCTTATCACTTCAACTCAAAGCATGATACAAATACTAAATGGTTTGGCACAACAAAATTTGACAATATTACGGGTGTTACATTTACACAATAACATTTACAATCTCTCTCTTTGTTAATTTTGTGACAAAACCTAATAAAGAATCATGCGCGCAATAAAGAATCATGCACCAGTTATATAAGCACAATAAAGAATCATGCACCATTTAAGTAACAAATGATCAACAGACACAACTCCCCCTCATTCCATTACTCCCCCTCAATCCAGGAGAGGTGATTTGCAGAACCTGTAAAAAAAAATTTCCAACATACTACACTCCATATTCCACAATCACACATCTCTACAATTTCTCCCCCTTTTTGTCACAATATGATAAAGGAAAGATATATAAAGAAAAGAGAAGTAAATGAAATAAGATAGGAAATAACATCACCATTAAAATAAAAATATTAACGAAAGGCACAATAGCATGTCCACATACTAAAAAGTGAAAGTATGTCCAAGAAATATCCCAACACAAAGAGTAGAAAGTATTAATACATGTTCAAAATGAAATAAACAGCTAATCAGATCCAGATGATGGAGCAGGAATAGAAGGATCTATCTGATGTAGTCCCTTATTAATGCGCCAAAGATATTTGCGCATGTATTTGAATTGATTTTCTTAGGACACATGCAGACCCTCTACCTTCTTCTCAAGGGATCGCAATCGCTCATCAATGTCAGAAGGCTGAAAGTCTGGATTAGACGCAGAGTCTGAGTCATCAATCTCATCAAATAAGTCATCCATATTAACATCATCAGGAGGCAAAGCATCCTGCTCTTCAGTTGCTTCAGCAGCTCCTCTAGCACCCACATCAACTTGGCCAGGAGCCAACCTCAGATTCATCTCATTAATGTTTGAGTTGTTGAAGGGAAGATAGTTAATGAGAGCTTCTCCAATAGGCATAGCCACAAGACTACGGGTGGCTAAGACAGTCATAAGATAGGTAAATGAAATATCACTATGACCCGGATGGAGACGAAACTGAATGATAATGTAACAGATAAGAGATGAAAGACATACAAAAACACCAATAACAATAGAGTGAAGGATGCGAGCCATAAAAGAAGTGAGTTCAATCTTGTTACTAGACCTAGGATAGACATTAGAGATGAAAATATGATGGAGAATCCTGTATCTGGGTAACATAAATTTGAAACTGAGTGCATTCCTGGAATTCCATTCCGCATTCATGTTGCATAACACTCTAGTGAGCATTCTTTTCTCAGACTCATAATGTAACATCCCGGATTTTTGCCAACCTGGGATTAGACGTCCTAGGGCAATGGGTTGATCCTAAGACCTTATTAACTTGTCAAAACTCAATCCCACAGTCTAAAATTGCTCTTTAAACCATTTTCTTCACAAATCCCACCCTTCACTACCTTATGCTTTCAATTTTTCAAAGCACTTTCGCCCTAGACACTAACTTAAACTAGCTAAGTAGTAAAACTTGGATCACTTTATATACAAACTACAAAGGCCTAAGTACCATCTCAACCAGAAAACAATTAGGATTAAATCCTTTAGAAATTTAACAAAGTTAACTAAGTGTAAAACTCGATTAGCCATGAAATCTGTTGGGATCACTTTAAATACGATCTGCAAGACCCAAAACTTGCAAAATTAGTGACTCTAGGTTACCCTAAAGTTTAGAACCAAACTCATTTCCCGGCTGCTCTCGGGAATGAAATGAAACTTCGTATTAGGTCTAGGCCGCACCTCGGAAGTCCGATTAACACGAAGTTAAGGAACTAGGACCGCCTCGCTGGGCTTGACAACCATCTTAAAAATCAGGTCCAGCCGATGTCTCACGACCATTCGTTTGGATCCGGAGCGAGGGAGTGTAAAAAACACTATTCCCATTCCAAAATAAATATCAGGAATAGTGATCTGGCACCATTCGCTTGCGCATCAGTATTAAGCAACCAGACCGTCAGAATCAGACCAAATTACACCCTCGGATCAGGAAAAATTTCAGGAACATTTACATGTACTTGGAATTTCGGATCGTGGCCCACTGACCGTTGAACTGAAAGTGGTCCGCCACGTGCGATCTGGGAATCCGATCGAGTCGAAAACGTAATCCCACATAGATCCATGTGTGGTGAGCTTAAGTCTGACGTCTGGCTCAAGGAGGGCCACCAGAACCTCTCTTTTGAGCTGGAAAAGTGACGAAATACCTATATTAGCAGTAACCCTTGAACAGGAGTCTATTTCGGTGAGTTTTGAGACTATATAAGGACCTTAAACCCTCTCTCATGGCAGCCATACGAATTTGGGATTTGAGAGAGGGAAAAGAGAGAGGAAGTGAGGGAGAGGTGGGAGAATCTCCCTGCCGTCGTTCCCTGCCACCACACGGGCTGCACCATCCCTTTCTTGACGCTTTTCCGGCGTTTCCAGCGTTGTTTCTAGGTAAGAAACCCTAACCCTAATCTGTTTTGGGGTTTAGACTGTTGTAGGTTGTGAAATAGCTAACCTATTTCGTTCTCTAGGTTGTCAAACTGCCGAATACGAAAGCTTAGCAAACCTATCAACTCCGTTACGATTCTACGACAAAAGGTGCGGACTTTAGGTGTATAGGTTAGGGTTTTCAACGCTTTCAATGTCAGATAATGATAGATTCATGATCTGCATGCAATTGCACATGTATAAAGTGCTTTCCGTTTCCTGTTTCGATTAACGTTGTAGAATATGAAATTTCACATACTTTAGGTATACGTAGAAATACCGTATACGTATTTTTTTTGGAGAAATGTTTGACATGTTTATTTAATGTATGATTATACTATATATGGATAAAATACTAGTTTGGCGAAAGGAATCGCCGTAATACATGTTCACATGTAAATGTTACGTATGTTGAAATTGTGTATTCTAGAAATACCGTATATGTGTAAGTTTTGGAAATGTAATTGTCATGATTATTTGTTGTATGATTATGGTATACATGGATAAAATACTCGTTTGACTAAAGGATAACCCTAATACATGTTTTACTAACATACACCATGTATGTTGTAATAGTGTATTCTAAGTGTTTGTGGAAATGTCTGAATGAGTATAGAATTCTCATTCGTGCTCGCCATGACTAATTGTCATGGATTCATGATTGATGTATTGGCAATACCCCCTTTGACAAAAGGATTTGCCCTAAGTCACGCCACGGCCAATATACACTATATATGCTAAAATGTGTGGCCCAAGTGTTTGTGGAAATGACTGAATGGATATGGAACTTGGATTCCTGCTTGCCATGACTATCCCTCGTGGGTGTACGCGTGTTATGATTGGGGCAACTCCCTAGTGAAAGGATTTGGCCTAATGCCTATGTGATCGACATTTGTCGTGTATGTTGATGTATGTTTGTTTAAGTGTTTCTTGAAATGTCTGAATGAGTAGTAGTTAGCAAATTGTAAAGTATAAGGGTGTTGAGATATGATTCTCAACCTCTTTTAACTATGTGTATGATCTCCTTTGATAGTTGTGTGATTAGGAATTGAACATGTACAAACGCATGCTTGTGTTGTGATTCATAACATGCTCAACTGCTTTATGATTTTAACTATGTAATGCATATGTTTAAATTTATATTTACGTTGTATGATCCGTCATGGGTGATGGGGGAGCGGAGCAACGAGTGCGTGCAACAGCCCTGGCAGCCCGAAACGGATAATACCAGACCTTGACTGTATGAGTTGAATCTTGATCCATTACTGCTTTGTCTATCTGCAACTGATTGTGTTTGGGGCTATGATTATGGCCCAGGCAATCGGTAACGAGATTGAACTCGTGGCTGAGATTCATTTGCCACGTGGGATGTGTTCGACGAACTCGAGTCGTGCGTTGCCTGTCGGCAGTGGCTAGGCCACACGAAGTTGTTTATGCACTTCATGTCGTGCAGCTCAACGGGCGATCGTGCTAGTCGAGCTCGTCAAGTAACCCGATCTGCCTTATGCATGTTCACCCTGTTTGGACGCTACTGCTTGAACCTAGGGTACCAAACTTACCAGTGAAACCCCCTTTTAACCATGGTACCTCGATCCGCTAAGACGCATGAGCCGGGCATGGTGGTATGGGACACCGTGGTTGAGCTGTCGGCCTACGCTGGGGCCATGTGCCTCCCCGTAGTGACCATTGCGCAACCAACTCGTGAGCCGAATATGGTGGTATGGGACACTGTATTCAAGCTGTCGATACTTACGGCAAGAGCCGAGTACGGTGAGACCTGTACTCGTGCTGACGGGCGACGAGTCCTCCGTAGTATCTTCGAGTATACTCCAAGGGTCTGTGATTGGCGACGAGTCTTTCACAGCAACTAGAGTATGAGTGGAGCCGAGTACGGTGAGACCTGTACTCGAGCTGACGGCTAGTGATTGAGCCGAGTACGGTGAGACCTGTACTCGAGATGACGGTCAGCAATTGAGCCGCATACGGTGAGATCTGTATCCGTGCTGACGGGTGACGAGCCCTTTGTGATGCCTTCGCTAAGCCTCTCAAACCATAATGTCGTATGAGATTAACTAGGATTGACGACCCTCGAATGAATCATGTTTGGGAATGATACAAGGGAGGTACCTTAGTTTCCCAATACTGTTGTTTGAAATGGACTAATAAAAACTTGGAAATCATGAGCATCATCGCACCGCATGTGCTTTGTAGATGTGGCGCACTGAGGGAGTTAAGCATTCGCGAACGTAAGATGATGTCGCTTGAGGGTGGTTTGGCAAGGGCATACAGCATCATGTCATTTCATTCTCGCACTTAATAAGAGTAGTTAGAATTGTTTGATTTGTACTGCTTTATCATTACTGCTTGATTGAATTGATAACATGTTAACCTATGCTTTATTGTTCCACTGAGTTGATCACTCACTCCCACGTTACGGGACGGTGTTTCCAACACCAACCAGATTTGTTGAGTTTCAGGTGTTGGCGATGCTTATGAAGCAGAGCCGAACTACTATTATGATGTTGAGGAGTTCTCCTACAAGTAATCTCTGACAGGTCTATGAAGACCTGGTATTGTATTGACGGGGCTACGGTACTTGGGATAGGAGACATTACACTTCCTCACATTTGGTATATTTTAGAACTGTTTGAAATTATTTAACCTGGTAATGTTATCACACTCTGGAGACTCTTCATAGTTTATATATTTTATCTATCTATTACAGTCTTCTGCTTGCAAATTTAATTGTCTCTGGAGTATGATATGCTGCTTTGGCTTAATCTCACTCATGTTCAATGCACGAATACAGTCAATATTCAAACATCATTCATTTTGTTGCATAAGTGATGTTCTGGAACTCGGGAGTGGAGTTTATGCTCGACCCCCGATTTTCAGGGCGTTACACATAATGTCTTGCTATAAGAGTAGAAATAGGAGTTCCGTCATCATTAACTGGAAGATCCATCAATCCAGATATTAAGTGACGGTCTACATCAATAGGACATTCTCTGGTTATAATTGTAAAAGTTAAATTCTCAGTAGAGAAGTCACTTATGTAAGCAAACATGGCCTGCGCAATGGAATTGTATGCCGGACCGCCCCAATTTAAAATGTTAGCCCAACCTACAGTTTGAAGGACGGGAACAATACCGAAAGGTTCCAAATGATTAGAGTTGACTGTCCGTTCAACAATCAAGTTGCGACGACGTATATCCCGCACATATTCGGGATCTTCTTTGGGTGACTGAAGATGACGCATCGTGATTGAAGCGGAACGAGAAGAAGAACCATGAGAGACTCTCTTCTTATTTCTACCCTCCATAGTATAAGAAATAGAAGGAATACATGCAATGCAAGAAAGGAAAGATGGGTTTCAAGGAAATCATATTTTTAACTAGAAAACCCAATAAACCACTATAAACCTTGAAATAAACTACAAAAATAAGGAAATGGAAGTGCAAAGAACTTAAATCCACAAGGAAAAAGTAAAAGATGCACTAACCATGAAGGAATCAAAGGTGGGTTCGACCGGTCGTGGTAGGGCTGGTTGAGGAAGATGAAACAAATGAAGAAAAAGTTCTTTTTGCACAAAAAAAAAGCCCCAAACCCAAGCGGCTCTACTGGTTGAGTACATACTCAACCGGTCGTGCCACGACTGGTCGAGTGTGTGCTCGACTGGTCGTGCACCACAAAAAATTCTGCATTTTTCATAATTTTGAAATTAAAAAAAATTTACAAAAATAAAGAAAGTAAAAACATGCAATATATTACAAGTAAACACATGCAATTTAGATCATATTGCACATACCCATATCCAATTTCAACTTAGCAAACCTGTTTCTGTGAAGTAGTTTTATAAATATGTCTGCAAGTTGATTTTCAGTCTCAATATAATCCACAGAAATAATCTTATCCTCTAGTAATTCACGAATATAATGATATCTAATGTCAATATGCTTAGTTCGTGAATGCTGAATAGGATTTTTAGAAATGTTAATTGCGCTAGACTTGTCACAATACAACACCATAGAATCTTGCGTAAATCCGTAATCACTTAACGTCCTCTTCATCCACACAAGCTAGGTGCATGCATTTCCAGTTACAATATACTCAGCCTCAGCTGTGGAAAGTGATACGAAACACTGTTTCTTACTATGTCATGAAACCAGACCGTTCCCGACATAAAAACATCCACCGCTGGTCGACTTGCGATCATCAATATTACAGCCTAATCAACATCCGAATAACCAGCTAATTGAACATTAGTATCATGAGGATACCAAAGACAAAGTTTGGCCGAACTTGCGACATATCTCAAAATGCACTTTACAGTAATCAGGTGGGGCTATTTAAGGTCCGATTGATATCTAGCACAGATTCCTACGCTGAATGCAATATTAGGTCAGCTCATGAAAGTGCCCTGGTTTGTCAAGTTACGTAAGTGGTGAGTCAGATTGTCTACAGAGCTCGAAAGGAAGAATCAATTCAAGCGTCTGCCTCAACCGGATGTGTGCAAGCTCGTCACAGGTAAATCTAATGCCTCACATCTCATGACCCAAAACACCAGCTAAAGAAAAACTCTTAAAAACAAGTTAAAAATCATAGGGTTTTAAAGTGAGAAAATGTTTTTCAAGATAGGAAAATCTCTAAGTTTTTCTCGCCTTGTCGATCCTATCGAAGCACCCTCGATATGATCGACCTGCACTGTCGATGTCCTCGATACCTTAACAATATTATCGATGTGAGGACCAAAAGTGTCCAGCAACTAAATATTCATCTGGACGGATTTATCGATGTATCGATACACTTATCGATATCACCGATATAAGCACTAAATATGTCCAGCAACTTCACAACATATCTGGACGAATTATCGATGCATCGATACACATATCGATATCATCGATATTTAAATCTCGAGTCCATCGAGAGTGGCTCGATAAGATCGACAGGTAGATTTTCGGCGCCCCTATTTTTTAATGAAAATCTCAAATTCTTTCGATATATCAATGACCGTCCGATATGATCTGAATTCAAATATCGATAAGATCGGAGGTCCATCGATAATATCGATCGAGGGCGCGTATTTCTTACAACAGATATTTCAGGTCATTTTTAACTATGATCGGGGGGCCTTTAATAGAATCGATATTCAAATATCGATGATATCGACACTAGGTCGATTGCATCGAATAAAGAAATAAATCGTCCAGTAAGCTTAAAGTCAAATCCGCTGGATTTATCGATGCATCAACTCTGATCTCGATATCATTGACATTCAAATTCTGATGATCTCGACAGTTCCCCGATCACTCATGAAAACCTGAAATATTTCAAAGTCAAGTCTCTCTCATTTTTCAAGTATCAATGGAACGAACCTGTCATCGATGGAATCGGAGTTCGAAATCCGATGACATCGACAATAGTTTCAATTCACCGACCAATTGGCAAAGAGTTTCAAAAGCGTATGACATTGAGTCCGAGTGATCGAGCACACCATCGATGTTATCGACAGTATACGCTCGATGATATCGAACTTTGTCATAAATGTGACTGTTTTATATCTGTTGGAACTTTTTGCCTATATATAGAGGACTTATCTTTTGTTGTTGTGAGAGAAAGAAGAGAGAGCTTTTGAGTGTTTCAACTTATATATTATATCTAAACCCCTTTCTCTCAAGGGAGTTCATCCTCCAATCCACCCTCACCATTGACATTCAATAGAGTGGATTGGGGAATGAACTTCCGCATTCAAGGATCCTCCAGCTACTACCTTAATGACAAATCATTATGCTGGGATGCCTTGAATGCATAAGATTGGAACTACTCTACCTTCATTATAGGAAAACCTTTAGAGAGTAGGATTCCATCATAACCTTGACCCAACCCGAAGCTAAGTACTGGTATATCTTTTGTGTTGTGGATTAAGGGGCCGAAGACTCTTCAACAACAAGGACGAGGTCTTCGTCATTGCGTTGAATGGAACACATCAACTTATTTGTAAGTATCCAGAGTATAAGAGGACACTTGCGATCATTCCTTTCTAGGATTGGGTCTTAAGTGGTTCTCACCCCTTTTAAGTCCTCAAGGAGGCCTTCGGCGGGAGTGTACGTAGTGGATGCGTTGTGTGGACCCTTGCTCTGTGGAGAGCATAAACATCCGGGTGCATTGTGTGGACCCTTGCTCTATGGAGAGCATAAACATCTGGTTAGGAGTGAACCAGTAAAACTCCAGGGTTAGAGGTGAACCGAGTAGAAACCTCTGTGCAAAGGTTGAAGGTGAACCTGATTTAAAACCTTAGGTTTGAGGTGAACCCTAGGAAACCTCCTTAGTGAAATCCGGTAAACTCAAGGGTTAAGTGCCGCAGCTGAGAATGGAGTAGACTTATCGTTGAACCACTATAAAACTGACTGTGTTTGAGATTGTTATTTTGATTGTGTGATTTGCTTTAATATTCCATATCTGAATATTTGATCACACCTCACACACTTACACAGTCATATCCATCATGAACTTGGTTGCATATTGTTTACTTCTTAAGCAGTTTGTGATTGGATCCTCTACCAGGCTTGGAATCCTGTAGAGTTACATTTGAGTAATCCTGATAATTGTATATTTAAAAGGATCAGTGAAATAGGTTTTGTTTGTAAATCATAAAATTTTTAAAAGTCCTATTCACCCCCCTCCAGGACATATTGGCATATTTCGACTTCCACTAGTGCGGTCTTTACCGCCATTTCAATTGGTATCAGAGCGGGTCTCTCTTTAAGGGTTTCACTACCTAGAGAGTGATATTGACTGAAGTTGGGAATATGGCCAAAGGAGAGGGCTCATCAATCACTAGACCTCCAATATTTGACGGCTCAAACTATTCATATTGGAAGGTTAGGATGCACTACTTTCTGAGATCTTTGGATCATGACATTTGGGAAATAGTTGAAAGTGAATATGTGCCACCTACTGAACAAATTGTACTTATAGTGGCACAACAATCACAAATCTCAAATCCAAAGAAAAGTGGACAACATTCGACAAAGAAAGACAGACATCTGAAGCCAAGGCTATGAATGCTATCTACTGTGCCGTGTCCCAGGATATATTTAATCAGATAAGTATGTGTGGGACATCCAAGGAAGCATGAGATTTATTGAAAACAACCCATGAAGGCGCAAGCACTGTGAAGCGATCCAAACTTCAACTCCTGACTTCACAGTTCGAAAGTCTCAAAATGGAAGAGCATGAGACATTTATGGAGTTTTTCACAAAGTTAAATATAATTTGCAAATCCATGGGTGGTTTGGGAGAGATAGTTCCGGTACCGAAAATTTGTAAGAAAATTCTAAGATCCCAACCGGATTGATTTAATCCCAAGGTTATAACAATTGAGGAGTGTAGGAACATAGATGAAATGAAAGTAGAAGAACTGGTAGGTTCCCTACAAACTTTTGAACTACACTTCACACAACCTCAAAAATCCAAAAACACTGTCCTAAAAACCTCAAAGAAAATAATTCATGAGGACAGTGAAAGTGAAAAGGAAGATGAAGATGAAGAAGTGGCTTTGCTGGCACAAAAATTCAGAAGATTCTTTTAAAAGAATCGGGGTCGCCCTTCTAGAGGAAGAAAGGTGAATAATAAACCTTCTGCAGACAAATTTGGTAGAGGAACCAAAGAACCACAATGCTATGCCTGTTGAGAGTATGAACACCTATCTACCGAATGCCCAAACAGAAAAACCAAGGGCAAGGCAATGGCCGCCACATGGGATGATACGGAGGAGTCAAATTTAGAATCAAGCGACTCAAGGAGCGATGGAGACCGAAAATCTTTGAAAATACTTATGATCTCCACTGCTTCGATCATTCCAACTGAATCTGAGGAAGAACAGCAAGCTACTGAATCATTTCTATCTAACAATGAGGAAATTAAAGAAGAGGAAGAAAGAGAACAAGATGAATTACAAGACGCTTACAATCAACTTTACATTCATAGCGTCATTATTATCAAAAGACTTGGAATAGTTGAGAACAAAAAGGAATTGCTGCAACTAGAGCTAGACAAAACTTTAGATATCAATACTCATCTAATTAATTATTTGCAGCAATATCATTCAGATAATGATAAACTTGAAAGAATCAACATTTCTCTTAAATCTGAGTCTGATAGATTAAATAAACAAATTAAAACATTAAATGAGAATAACATGATTCTTCAAAATGAAAATCATACACTTCAAGTTGAATTAGAGGAATCCAGAAAAATGGCCAAGCTAAACTGCTAATTTTCCCAAAGTGGTGAGAAATTAGAAAAACTGTTAGGCATGGGAAAATGTGAAGAGGACAAAAAGGGATTAGGTTATGGAAAACCTAGAACAAAAACTGAATATAATGCACAACCCTTTGGAAAATCTGTTGCCTCTAGTAGTAACATCAGACCTATCCCAGCTCGTCACAAAAATCGTAAGTCAGTTTATGAGCTGAACAAAAGAAATATGCAATCATCACCACTCGAGTTAGTTGACAGGATGAAGGAGTCATTAAGCCATGTGGACAAATCGTATAAGATGAACAAATCTACCACAAGTAAAACTCCTGTCACAAAGTGGGTGATTAAGGAAAAGACAAATTGCCTTGTTACACATTCAGATCGTTTACCAGGCAATGAAGCCAAATGGTACCTTGACCGTGGTTGCTCAAGACATGTCACAGGTGACAAATTCCTTCTCTCTAACTATAAAAATCTTCATAAAGGGATAATCACCTATGGAGATGGAGCCACTGCCAATGTAATTGGATAAGGAATGATAAGAGGAATTGATTTGCTCAAAAATGAGAATGCTTTTTGCATAAAAGGACTAGCACATAATCTGTTAAGCATCTCTCAAATTTGTGATAATGGGCATGTGGTCAAATTCAACAGACAAGAATGCGAAATCCTAAACCAATCAGGAAAATCAGTAATGAAGGGTCATCGCACAAATAACCACTGCTACATTATCAGAGGCATAGAAAAGACTGATGCCTAGAAATACTGAGCAGGGAAAGACAATTCCAGATCATGCATCTAGATCTTGATATTTGCTGAAATGATGCAATTTTGTTGAGCGTCAAATGATATATCTGAGGTTCCTCACCTCAATCTTTTGTATATAAACATTCAAATGTTTATAATTTTTGATATGTACAATAATTGTACATAATTTTGCTGAGTATGCTATTGATTCACAGAAATACTAAAAAAGTTACTTGAAGGGTCGAAAAAGAAAAATATTCCTCTTCGATATGCCTATCGATCTGCCATTCCCAATTAATCGATCATGGGTCGATATCATCGACATCTCTTCAGAATGTGGAAGGCCACATGATCGAAACTATCATCGAAACTATTGTTGATAACCTCGAATGAGGATCATCGATACAATCGAAAGAAAGTTCGATAGAATCGAAAACTGCCGGCTGATAAAAGGGGGTCGAGCGGGAAAACCTCTATTTTTCTTAAAAAAAGCTTTATATTTTGTTTTGTTTGAATCCCCGGCCGGAAGTCCATCAGTAATCCCGGAAGCTCCTTGCAAACTGGTATTATCCTTCCACTCCTGAATCTAGCTTGTGTTTGGTCGAATATTTTTAGTATCTTTAAAAGAAGAATTATGTCCTTCCTAAGTTTTTTTTGGGAATCCTCTTGTTGTCCTTCCTATCTTTACTTGTCTCTTACTCTGAAAAGTCATGAACAAAGGGAAAGGTAAGACTCCTTCACAATCTTCAAAAGGAAAAGCCAAGCAACCCAGTATGCATCAACTCATACCAACGGTAAGACATCCTGCCACTGTTGTTGAACGTCTGGTTCTTAACAGCACCATTAAGTCTTTTGGAGTGGACTTCCTTCTAGAAGTAATTGGATGGCAAAATATTCTAAATCTTGGTGGTACTTATCAAATTGGAGTGATCCAAGAGTTCCTCAGTAAAAGTCAGGTTATTTGTGTTGATCCACCTTGCATTCAAGTAGAATTATTGCATTACTCTAAGCACAACACTCCTATCACCTTGAGTAACCTTTTAGACCTTCAAGTCACTCGCATTCCTATTACCAGTCAAAATCTAAATGGTCTTGGTGTTTGGGGTGAGATAACTCGTGCACTATGTCAGGGAACTACTATTTCTCAGAACGATGATAACTCCCTTCACATTAATCATCTTGGACCCACTTTTAAAATCTTCCACAATATTTTTGGGTCCAATGTCTATCCTTATGATGTGAATAGCAATCATCTGTCTCCCTTTGTGTTAAATGTGCTGTATGATGTATATCAGGAAGTTTAGGTGTACCTTCCAACACTTCTTCTTAAACAGCTAATTCAGGTCATTTAAGGAAATCATCAGGATACACTAGCTTTTCCTGTACTCATCTGTAAATTAGCTCATCATGTTGGTATTCCTGTCTCATCTGATAAAGTCTATCCAGAAAAGTGGTTTGACAGTGATTCGGCTCAGGTTGCACAACAGCTCTATCTTCCTTCAGTTCTTCCTGAGAACAGTGCTCCCCTGCAGTCGGTAGCTCCATATGCACCTCCGTCATATCCATGGGGATCCAACCGAACGCCATTGCTGAGTCCGGAGTCTATCACAAACCGCCAAACTCATCACCTTGAATGTCACCTACTGAACGGTATGACGAGCATGGAGGAGCGACTTCACAATTGTGAGAGACGTCTCACCGTGATTGAAGAAAAAGTCGATTCTCTCCAACAAACAAATTAGCAAGTAGTTGATTTACTCACACGTGGTGATTCGCGAAGCGGTAGAAGCTGGTTGTGCTAGTTGAATATCATTTTTTTTCGTGGGCTTGGTGTTTTTACTGGGATAATTGTTAATTTGCTGCCAATCTTGGGCAGTCTATTTTGGATAATTGGATAACTTTGGTTTCATTTTGAATATGGTTGAATAGAATTCATATTTTTTTTTGCCATAATTATGCTTTGAGCTCCCTTGGTTTATCAAGTTTCTGATATGGAATGCATGTGATGTTTGTTAACAAATATTCTAAACTGCTAGATCACTGCTTTATTTTTGTCTAATATGCATCCATATGTTCTGAAATTGATGTCTCGTTTAAACTGAATTAATTCATTATACATCAATTGTTCTGCTTCTACCTGATTGGTTCCCCCAAGTATTTCAAGCTTTAATCAATATCACTTAATCTATCTTTGTTAATGACTGTAAAAAAGGGGGAGAACATTTGCAAACACCCCAAATGAAAAATTGTGTATCGGTTAGATGTTGTTGCAGGTGTTAGGGGGATCAGCCACATCAAGCAAGGGGGAGTTTACAAGAAAGGGGGAGCAACTACGGGTTGTGTACATGGGTTAGAAACTGTAAAATTGTGTAAAAACATGTACACACAATTTAGGGTGTGTTTGTTTAGAACATTCTAAGGTGTTCGGGGGGTTTTGTCACGTAATTGACAAAGGGGGAGATTGAAAGTGCCCTGGTTTGTCAAGTTACATAAGTGGTGAGTCAGACTGTCTACAGAGCTCGATAGGAAGAATAAATTCAAGGGTCTGCCTCAACCGAATGTGTGCAAGCTCGTCACAGGTAAATCTAAAGCCTCACATCCCATGACCCAAAACACCAGCTAAAGAAAAACCCTTAAAAACAAGTTAGAAATCATAGGGTTTTAAAGTGAGAAAACATTTTTCAAGATAGGAAAATCTCTAAGTTTTTATCGCCTTGTCGATCCTATCGAAGCACCCTCGATATGATCGACCTGCACTGTCTATGTCCTCGATACCTTCACAATATTATCGATGTGAGGACCAAAAGTGTGCAGCAACTAAATATTCATCTGGACGGATTTATCGATGTATCGATACACCTATCGATATCATCGATATAAGCACTAAATATGTCCACCAACTTCACAACATATCTAGATGAATTATCAATGCATCGATACACATATCAATATCATCGATATTTAAATCTTGAGTCCATCGAGAGTGGCTCGATAAGATCGACAGGAAGATTTTCGGCACCCCTGTTTTTTAATGAAAATCTCAAATTCTTTCGATATATCATTGACCGTCCGATATGATCTAAATTCAAATATCGATAAGATCGGAAGTACATCGATAATATCGATCGAGGGCACGCATTTCTTACAGCAGATATTTCAGGTTATTTTTAACTATAATCGGGGGGCCTTCGATAGAATCGATATTCAAATATGGATGATATCGACACCAGGTCGATTGCATCGAACAAAGACAAATCATCCAGCAGGCTTAAAGTCAAATCCGCTGGATTTATCGGTGCATCGACTCTGATCTCGATATCATCGACATTCAAATTCCGATGATCTCGACGGTTCCCCGATCACTCATGAAAACTTGAAATATTTCAAAGTCAAGTCCCTCTCATTTTTCAAGTGTCGATGGATCGAACCTGTCATCGATGGAATCGGAATTCAAAATCCGATGACATCACAATAGTTTCGATTTATCGACCAATTGGCAATGAGTTTCAAAAGCGTATCACATTGAGTCCGAGTCATCGAGCAGACCATCGATGTTATCGAGAATATACGCTCGATGATATCAAACCTGCTTGATGATATCGAACTCTGTCATAAATGTGACCGTTTTATATCCGTTGGAACTTTTTGCCTATATATAAAGGACTTGTCTTTTGTTGCTGTGAGAGAAAGAAGAGAGAGCTTTTGAGTGTTTCAACTTATATCTTATATTTAAAGCCGTTTCTCTCAAGGGAGTTCATCCTCCAATCCACCCTCACCATTGACATTCAATAGAGTGGATTGGAGAATGAGCTTCCGCATTCAAGGATCCTCCAGCTACTACCTTAATGACAAATCATTAAGGTGGGATGCCTTGAATGCATAAGATTGGAACTACTTTTCCTTCCTTATAGGAAAACCTTTAGAGAGTAGGATTCCATCATAACCTTGACCCAACCCGAAGCCAAGTACTGGTACATTTTTTGTGTTGCGAATCAAGGGAGCCGAAGACTCTTCAACAACAAGGAGGAGGTCTTCGTCATTGCGCTGAATGAGACTCATCAACTTATTTGTAAGTATCCAGAGTCCAAGAGGACACTTGTGATCATTCCTTTCTAGGATTGGGTCTTAAGTGGTTCTCACCCCTTTGAAGTCCTCAAGGAGGCCTCCGGCAGGAGTGTACGTAGTGGGTGCGTTGTGTGGACCCTTGCTCTATGGAGAGCATAAACATCCGAGTGCGTTGTGTGGACCCTTGCTCTATGAAGAGCATAAACATCTGGTTAGGAGTGAACCAGTAAAACTCCAGGGTTAGAGGTGAACCGAGTAGAAACCTCTATGTAAAGGTTGAAGGTGAACCTAATTTAAAACCTTAGGTTTGAGGATCGTGGAAAACCTCCTTAGTGAAATTCGGTACACTCAAGGGTTGAGTGCCGCAGCCGGGAGTGGAGTAGACTTATCATCGAACCACTATAAAATTGACTGTGTTTGAGATTGTTATTTTGATTGTGTGATTTGCTTTAATATTTCATATCTGAATATTTGATCACACCTCACACACCTACACAGTCATATCCATCATGAACTCGGTTGCATGTTGTTTACTTCTTATGTAGTTTGTGATTGGATCCTCTACCAAGCTTGGAAGCCTGTAGAGTTACATTTGAGTAATCCTGATAATTGTATATTTAAAAGGATTAGTGAAATAGGTTTTGTTTATAAATCATAAAATTTTTAAAAGTCCTATTCACCCCCCTCTAGGACATATTGGCATATTTCAACTTCTACTAGTGCGGTCTTTACCGCCATTTCAGCTCGCAGTTAAATATAATAAACTACTTATCATATTGCGATACAACTTAGGATCTACACTTTTACCTGTCGAATCCTTAGAGAGTTTAAGTGTCGTACTCATTGGAGTATCAAAATTTTTACCGCTCTCAAAAGCGAACTTTTTTACCAAGTTTATAACGTATTTGGTTTGAGAGATAAAGAACCCATCAGCAAGCTACTTTACTTGCAAACCTAAGAAATAGTTCAGTTCTCCAACCATGCTCATTTCAAATTTAGACTTCGTTAAATCTGTAAACTCAACAGTCATGTTAGAACTGGTAGATCCATAGATAATGTTATCAACACATATCTATACTATCAATATGTGATCATTGTGTTTTTTTTCAAAAAGTGTCTCATCAACACTTCCCATTATAAAGTTATGACTTAGTAGAAACTTAGTTTCTCGTACCATGCCCTGGGAACTTGTTTCAATCCATAGAGTGCCTTTTTTAGGCGATAAACATGATCAGAATGCTTGTTTAGGGTCTTCAAAATCCTTAGGCTGTTCTACATATACTTCCTCATGCAGATCACCATTCAAGAAAGCATTTTTAACATCCATTTGGTAAAATTTGAACTTTTTGTAACAAGCAATGGATATAAACAGTCTGATAGGTTCATGACGAGCTACTGGGGCAAAGGTTTCATCATAATAGATGCCTTCTATATGAGTGTACCCTTATACAACCAGTTTAGCCTTGTTTCTTATAATATTACCAAGTTCATGAGACTTATTTTTAAAGATCCATTTAGTTCCAATAATGTGTTTATCATTAGGTCTAGGAACTAAGTACCATACATCATTTCTTACGAATTGATTAAGTTCATCTTTCATAACTACTATCCAGTTTTCATCAGCAAGAGCTTCTTTTACATTGGTCGGCTCAATCTGTGATGTGAAGCAAACATAATTACAAATATTTTCTAATTGTCTACGAGTGCGCACACCATTGAAAGGATTCCCAAGAATTTGATCAGTTGGATGGTCTTTAACTAACCACATTTTAGGGTCAGTTTGACTAGACGAAGAGTCTGGTTTATCAAATAAAGAGACTTCATCATCTTCTGAATTTGAGACAGGTGTATTCAAGTGATCATCTATAACCACATTAATGGATTCTTGAATAACACCGGTCCTCTTGTTGAGAACACGATATGTTCGACTATTTAGCACATATCCTAGGAAAATACCCTCGTCACTTTTAGTGTTGAATTTTCTCAGATTTTCTCGGTCACGTAAAATGTAACACTTGCTACCAAAAACTCGAAAGTATTTAACAGTAGGCTTCTTATTGAACCATAGTTCATATGCGGTCTTATTATTAGACTTTCTGGTATAAATACGGTTATTGATATAACACGTCGTGTTCATAGCTTCAGCCCAAAGATTTTTAGAAAGTTTCATACTATTCAACATCATATTAGCCATTTCTTGAAGTACCCAATTTTTTGTTTTCAACAACCCCATTCTGTTGAGGTGTCTTGGGTGCAGAATACTCATGCAATATTCCATGATCACTACAGAACTTCTCAAAACTGCTATTATCAAATTTGGAAACATGATCACTACGGATTTTGGTGACATGTGATTCCTTCTCAGTTTGGATACGCTTGAGTACCCTTTTCACTTCATCGAGAGTCTCAGATTTCTCTCATGAAAACTACCCATGTATACCTGGTAAAATTATCTACTATTACCAATATATATTTCTTACCGCCTCGACTCTCCGTTCTATTTGGTCCAACGAGATCCATGTGGAGGAGTTCAAGGGGTTTAGATGTGGCATTGGAGTTCACTTTCTTGTGAGCATTCCTAATTTGTTTTCCAATTTGACATTCACCACAAATTTTATCCATTTTCTTTAACTTGGGTAGACCTCTTGTTACTTCAGTTTTACTTAGTTTATAAAGATTACGGTAGTGTACTTGTCCTAGGTGTTTATGTCATAGTTCGGTCTCATCGGTTTGGATTATGTAACACGATAACTTAGGCGAGCTTGAATCACTAACTATATAGTAGTTCTCAGATGTTCTGCGACCAGTTAATATCACAGAACCATTCTCATTAAAAATCTCACACCCTTGGTTGGTGAATTTGACGTTATGTTTGTTATCACAAATTTGAGAAATGCTCAAGAGATTATGCTTAAGGCCCTCTACAAACAACATATTCTCAAATGGAGGAAGATTAAAGAGTTAAACTATACCTTGGCCAATAATTTTGCAGTTACTACCATCACCAAATGTGACTGAGCCATCAGTCATATCTTTAAGATTGGTGAACAAATCTTTATCACCTGTCATGTGTCTAGAGCAACCACTATCTAGGTACCACTTTGATTGACTCGAAGCCTTGAAAGCGGTGTGGGCAACCAAACAAGAAACCTTAGGAACCTATTTCATTACAGTTTTAGGTTTTGGAGGATAGTTTGTTTTTCTATGCTTGTAGTTGTTATATATTCTACCATTCAAGTTAGATTTTAGAAGCTCTTTGAGTATATCCACAATTTTCTCAGCTAAGGGGTTATGATTCTGATTTCTATAATTGATATAGTTGATTTTAGGTTTCATAACCTGAAAAGTTTTAGGATTTTTGAAACTATTTTGATTAAGACTTTTCCTTTTTAAGTTAGAGGACTCCCCTTTAACAAACTTAGGAGGAGTGGACTTGCTTTTAGGAGGTGTATTTTTATCGTAGCCCAGAACAGATGTATCGCCACATTTCCTTGATTCGGTTAGTAGTCTTTCTAGTTTAGGATCACCCTAGGCATACCTCTGAGTATCCTTTATACTCAGGAGACAAGAGACTTCTAGTTTCAGTTTTTCATTTTCAGATTTTAGGTTTTCAATTTGAGAAGTTTTGAAATCTAAATCATACTTAGCTTTTTCAAAACAATTTGAAAAGTGTGATTTTTCTAAGACTAGATTATCAAAATTTTCTTTTAGTTTCAAAAACTTTTCCTTTTGAAGTTTTAGTTTTATAGCTATCTTGCAACTTTCCTTGTATAGGGCATCATAGGCATCTTGTAAATCCTCATCATTTTCAGGATCACTTCTCAGATTTTCATCACAAGTTAAATCACAACTATCTGAGTAAGTGACTTTGGCTAGAGTCATTATGGCTTTAACCTCATTAGCAGACTCGGGTTGAGAATCTTCTGACTCATAAGAGGCTTTAGAGCAAGACGATTCATCCCATGTACCCAACATGCCTTTCTTTTTAAATTCGTCCCTCTTTGGACATTTGTTTGCTAGATGCCCGTATTCATGGCAATTGAAACATTGGTTGTCTTTAATAGATTTCTAAGTTTTAGATCCAGACCTTTTCTTTTAAGAAGGTTTTTGAAAATCTACCCTTTTTTTACTTTTGAAAATTTTATAAAACTTCTTGGCTAATAGTGTTATATCATCTTCAGAGTTTTCAAAATTAGAATTACTAGCATTTTCACGAGAAATATTTTTGAAAGAATTGAGGGCGATGGACTTACGTTTAGGAGCCTTAAAGTTTAACTCGGAGGTTTGTAATGAACCAACCAGCTCTTCAACTCTCATATAATCTGTATCACGAAGTTCCTGAATAGCAGTGTCATTTAACATAGTATAGAAGTCCATGAAAGTTTCACTTTCTTCCATATGTATTTCCTCAAACCGAGTGGTGAGGATTTGAAGAGTTTAGATTTCTTGAGAATATTCATACCCTCATGTGTCATTTCTAGAATGTCGCAGGCTTGCTTTGCAGTATGACAAGATATAATTCTTTTGAATTCATCTGGTGATAGTGTGCAAGTGATTGCATTTAAAGCCTTTGCATTGACACTACTCTCAATTTTCTGAAGTGTGGTCCAAGAAAAATAAGGTGTAACCTTCATAAATTTGGTTCCATCAGTGCCTAGAACTTCAGTGGTAGGAAGGGTCCATCTAGTCACTGTGGCTTATCACACGCTCTCATCTATGGCCCTTAAAAAGATCCCCATTCTGGCTTTCCAATAGGCATAATTGGAGCCATCAAACGGTGGAGGCTTAGTGATTGATAGGCTATCAAAATTTGACATCTTAAAAGCTCAGATCGGTTAGCTCAGGAAATGAATCCAAATAAAAAGAGCTATTAGTCTCTGATACCACTTGAAAAGGCCGAGTTAAACGTCTTAGAGGGGGGGGGGGGGTGAATAGGACTATGCCAAATTAAAAAATAAATGCGGAATTGAAAAAAAAATAGCATAATTAAATAATAAATAAGCACAAGTTAATAGCAACCTCAAATGACTAGTCTTGAGAGGTTGATACAAAGTTAGTTCTAAGGACAACCTAACACTAAAAACCAAAGGCTTATGGTAGGACAACCTTACTAGAATGTTCGTAAGTATCAAAAACCCAAACCATTAAAGAGGAAAAGGAAATAGCAAATAAAATAAAGTAAGTTATTACAACATTCCCACAAGTGCATAAAATAAATTACACCATTCACCACAAATGCTTAAAATAAATTACAACATTCACACACATAAGCACATTCAATCATCCACCACAACACCAGGAATTATAGTGGTTCGCTTGTGTGTACACCAACTGTTAGAAAACAACCACACAACTACTCCACTCCAATATCCAATCCCTTGGGATATTAGCGTTCACTATGAAAAAGGTTTTCTAAGGTTCTGTAAGTGCTATGTTTTCTAGCTCCTATGATTGCCAAATTTTGTAGTGCCAAAACCTCTTGAAATTTGTGTCTTGTGTAGCTCATCTACATATTCAAGATCATGCACTCATGTACTAGAACAAAGGTCTTTACCTCGAGAACTTCAAATGCAAGATTAAGAGATATACAAGTTCAAGTTCAAGTTCAACACCAAGTGTTAGTTCAATCTTTCAAGCTTCAATAGTTAAAGGTTTCAAAGCTTCATCCATGTGAAGACAAAGTTCTTTACTTTAGTACTTAAAGCTTGAGATAAAATATAAGTTAAGTATCTCAAGTTCAAGCTTCAAAGAGTTTCAAATTCAAGCTTCAAAATGCTACAAGTTCAAGCTTCAACACACTTCAAGATGTCATGCTTCATGTATGTCAAGATCAACTATCAACTAAAGCAAAAGATGTTTCAATGTTCAAACATCTGTATGAATGACCCTAGATTGACCATAGGTTAGGTCATATTGATTACATACTTTAATTGGGTCACTTTATAAGTGTTCTCAACTAGTCTTAGCCTATGTTCGACTAGTCTTAGTACTGGCTCGACCAGTCCAAGAAATTCCTCAACCAATCCAAGATTTATTACTTATTTTTGAGATTTTTTGTTGGATGTTTAACCAATCCTGGAGACTGCTCGACCAGTCGAGTGAATAGTGCTTGACCAGTCGAGCAGCCTCAACTCAAAGTCCAGCAACGAAAATGGGTCCCACACGACCAGTCGAGAGCAGGGTTCGACCGGTCGTACATGCCACTCGACCGGTCGTGGATGCCACTGGACCAGTCGTGGAACAGTTTTATCTTATCGCGCCCGAATTTTCAAAAGTTTGTTGGTCGTTTGACCAGTCGAGCTGTCCTCTGGGCCAGTCGAGTGAACAGTTTCTGCACTTATAAATAGAGCACGATTTTCAGAGTTTTTCATTCAATTCAAGCAAAATCAAGACACCACTCTGAGAGATAAGTTAGTGATATTCTTAAGCTATATTATGTTCATTTAATATTCTTTTTAATTAGCTTTTTATATTTGATTTTGTATTCTATATTCCAATCTTATTTGAAGAAGGGATTTTTATTTTCCCCTTTCTTGAAATGAAAATCAAATCAAGCAAGCCCAAGGTGATTTAATCTAAAAATCATTTTGAACTTAGAACCTTTTCGTAAGTGAGTGTGGACATTGAACATCAACGTTGAACTTCTACTCCGAATCGGTTCTACCGGGCTTCATCAAAGGAGAATATCTAGATAAGTATTTTACAGTTTTTGTAAACCTCTTTCTTTTGGTTTCTTTGAGATTGTGCTAGAAAAATCTCTTTCTTTTGGTTTGTCTGAGGTGATCCAGAAAACTCAGAGTGTGGGGGTTTTTTGAATTGTGTAAGTCCACTTGAAAGATACAATTGTGAAGGTTTTAGGTGAACCTTGAAAAACCTATTGCATAGTGAACGTTAATATTCACTGTGTGAGGATATTAAGAGTGGAGTAGTTGTGTGGCTGTTTTTCTAAACAGTTGGTGTACACACAAGCGAACCACTATAATTTCTGGTCTTATGGTGATTGATTGATTGTGACATTGTGTGGATGTTGTAATTTCCTTTTATGCATTTGTGGAAGAATGTTGTAATCTTTTTATGCAAGTGTGGGAATGTTGTAATAGCTTAGTTTAATTCTTTGCTATTTATTTATTCCTCTGTATTAGTTTGAGATTTTGATACACAGACCTTTCTAGGAATCAGGTTGTCCTACCATAAATCATTAGTTTTTGGTGTAAGGTTGTCCTTAGAACAACATCTGTATCAACCTCTCAATACTTGTACATTTGAGGTTGCTTTATATTTCCGCATTGTTAGATTGTTTTAAGTGCTATCTTTGTTTGTATTTATTTAATTTCACATTTAAGTTTTTAATTTGGCATATTCCTATTCACCTGCCCTCTAGGACTTAAACTTGGCCTTTTTAAGTGGTATCAGAGCCTAATATCTCGCTTTATTTTTTTTAGATTAATTTCTTGAGCTAATCGATCTGAGCTTTTTTTAAGATGTCAAATTTTGATATCCTTTCAGTCACTAGGCCTCCACCATTTGATGGCTCCAATTATGCCTATTGGAAAGCCAGAATGAGGATTTCTTAAAATCCATGGATGAGAGCATGTGGCAAGCCACAATGACCAATTGGACCCCTCCTACCACTAATGTGATTGGTACCGATGGATCTGTAACTGTAAAAGTAACACCTTATTTTACTTGGACCAAACATCAGAAAAGTGAAAGTAGTGCCAATGCAAAGGCTCTAAATGCACTTACTTGCGCACTATCACTAGATGAATTCAAGAGAATTATATCCTGTGATCTGCAAATCAAGCCTGAGATGTTTTGAAAATGACACACGAGGGAACAACAATTGTCAAGAAATCTAAAGTCTAAATCCTCACAACCAAATTTTAAGAAATACGTATGGAAGAAAGTGAAACTTTCATGGACTTCTATACAAGATTGAATGACATTGTCAACTCTATGTGGGGTCTTGGTGATAGAATCTTAGAAAGTAAAGTCTGTGCAAAGATACTACGCTCACTCCCTGAACGGTTCAATTCAAAGGTGACTGCGATCCAGGAACTTCGTGATACAGATAATAGGAGGGTAGATGAATTGGTTGGTTCTTTACAAACCTATAAGTTAAACTTTAAAGCTCCTAAAGGTAAATCCATCGCCCTTAAATCTTCTAACATTATTTCTGAAGAAAATAACAATTCTGATTTAGAAAACTCTGAAGATGATATGACCCTTTTAGCTAAAAAGTTTTACAAAATTTTTAAAAGTAAAAAGATGGTAGATTTTCAAAAACCTGTTGAAAAGAAAAGATCTAGATCTAAAACTTGGAAATCTTTAAAAGACATCCAATGTTACAACTGCCATGAATATGGGCATCTAGCAAACAAATGTCCTAAAAAAGACAAACCTAAAAAGAAAGGTATGTTGGCTACATGGGACGATTCTTCCTGCTCTGAAGCTTCTTTTGAGTAAGAAGATTCTGAAACCGAGTTGGATAATGATGTTAAAGCCCTTATGAGTCTAGCAAAGTTCACTTCTTCAGATAACGATGATTCAACCAGTGAAGAAAATTTGAATAGTGATCGTGAAAATGAAGATCTTCAAGATGTTTATAATGCCCTACACAAGGAAAGTTGCAAAATTACTGTAAAGCTTAAACTTCAAAAAGAAAAATTTTCAAAATTAAAAGAAAATTTTGATAATCTAGTCTTAGAAAAATCACACATTTCAAATTGCTTTGAAAAAACTAAGTGCGACTTAGATTTCAAAACCTCCCTAGTTGAAAACCTAAAATCTAAAAACGAAAAACTAAAACTAGAAGTCTCTTCACTTTTGAGTTTAAATGACACATGGAGGTATGCTCAAGGTGATCTCAAGTTAGAAAAACTCTTATCCGGATCTAGAAAATGTGGCGATCGATCTGGATTGGGCTATGACAAAAGTATTCCTCCCAAACATAAGAATACTCTCCCCAGATTTGTGAAAGGGGAGTCTTCAAACTTAAAAGAGAAATGTCTGAATCAAAATTATTCTAAAAATGCTAAGACTTTTCAAACCTTAAAACCTAAAAGTAACCATATCAACTATAAAAAATCAAAATTGAAATCCTTTAGCTGAGAAAATTGTTGATTTACTTAAGGAGCTCTTAAAATCTAACTCAGTGGGTCGGTCTTATAACAACTACAAACTCAAGAAGACCAACTATACTCCTAAACACAAGACTGTAATGAAATGGGTTCCTAAGGTTACTTGCTTGGTTGCCCACACCGCTTTCAAAGCTTCGAGCTATTCAAAGTGGTACCTAGACAGTGGATGCTACAGACACATGATAGGTGACAAAGGTCTGTTCACCAATCTTAAAGATATGACTGATGGTTCGGTCACATTTGGTGATGATAGCAACTGCAGAATTATTGGCCAATGTACGGTTCAACTCTTTAACCTCCCTCTATTTGAGAATGCTTTATATGTAGAAGGGTTAAAACACAACTTATTAAGCATCTCTCAATTATGCGATAATAATCATAGTACTAACCAAGGTTGTGAAATTCTAAATAAAAATGGTTCTGTAATATTAACTGGTCGCAAAACTTCTGAAAACTGCTATATTGTTTGTGATTCAAGCTCATCTAATCTATCGTGCTACATGGTCCATACCAATGAGACAGAATTAAGGCATAAGCGTCTCGGACATATACAATATTGCAACTAGTATAGATTGAGCAAAAAGGAGTTGGTAAGAGGTTTACCCAAAACACATAAAGTAGACAAAATATGTGGTGAATGCCAGATTGGCAAACAAACCAGGAGTACTCACAAAAAGGTTAACTCCAATGCCACATCTAAACCTTTCGAACTTCTCCACATGGATCTCATTAGACCAACTAGAACGGAGAGTCAAGGTGACAAGAAGTACATACTGGTAATTGTTGATGACTTTAACAGGTACACTTGGGTAGTCTTCTTAAGAGACAAGTCAAAAACTCTCGATGAAGTAAAAAAAGGTACTTAAACGTATCCAAGTGCTTCAAGAAATGGCAAATGTAATGTTAAATAGTAGAAGCTTCCTAAAAATCTTTGGGCTGAAGCCGTTAATATAGCTTGCTATATAATTAACTGTGTTTATACTAGAAAGTCAAATGGTAAAATGGCTTATGAAATGTGGTTTGATAACAAGCCTACTGTCAAATACTTTCGAGTTTTTGGTAGCAAGTGCTACATCTTATGTGACCGAGAAAATCTGGGTAAGTTTGACACCAAAAGCGATGAAGGGATATTTTTACCGTATGCTTTAAATAGCCGATAGTATCGGGTTCTTAACAAGAGAACTAGTGTAATTTAAGAGCCCATTAATGTGGTTATAAACGATCACTCAAATACACCTGTCTCAAGTTCAAAAAATGATGAAGTGCTTCTAATTGATAAACCAGACTCTTCATCAAGTCAAAATAACACTAAACTGAGGACAGTTAAAGACCATCCTTCTAATCAAATCCTTGGAAACCCTCTCACTGGTGTGCGCACTCGTAAATAACTTGAAGATATGTGTAACTACGTGTGCTTTACATCTTAGATAGAACCGACTAACATAAAAGAAGCTCTTACTGATGAAAACTGGATTGTTGCGATGCAAGAAGAGCTCAATTAGTTTGTAAGAAATGATGTGTGGTACTTAGTCCCAAGACTGAAAGATAAACACATTATCGGAACAAAATGGATTTTCAAAAATAAGTCTGATGAACTTGAAAATATTATAAGAAACAAGGCTAGGCTGGTTGTACAAGGGTACACTCAAATAAAAGGCATCGATTATGATGAAATCTTTGCCCCAGTAGCTCGTCTTGAATCAATTAGACTATTTATATCCATTGCTTGTTTTAGAAAATTCAAAATATACCAAATGGATGTAAAGAGTGCATTCTTGAACGACGATTTGTATGAAGAAGTGTATGTTGCACAACCAACGAGTTTTGAAGATCCTAAGCATGCTAATCATGTCTACCGCCTGAAAAAGGCACTCTACGGTTTGAAACAAGCTCTCATGGTATGGTATGAAAAGTTGACTAAGTTTTTACTAAGTCATCACTTTATAATGGAAAGTGTTGGTAAGAAATTGTTTGTAAAGAAACATAATGATCACATACTAATAGTGTAAACCTATGTTGATATATTATTTATGAATCTACCTGTGCTAACATGACTGTTGAGTTTGCAGAGCTTATGAAGTCTAAATTTGAAATGAGCATGGTTGGAGAACTAAACTATTTCTTAGGGTTACAAGTCAAACAACTACTGGATGGTTTCTTTATCTCTCAAACTAAATATGCTCTGAACTTAGTTAAAAAGTTTGAATTTGAGAGTGAGAAAAATTTTGATACTCCAATGAGTACTACTTTGAAACTCTCAAAGGACTCTACAGGTAAGAGTGTGGATCCTAAGTTTTATCGCAGTATGATTGGTAGTTTACTCTATTTAACTGCGAGCTGACCTGATATTGCATTTATCGTAGGAATTTGTGCTAGATATCAATCTAACCCTAAAGTGTCACATCTAATTGTTGTTAAGTGGATTATGCGATATGTCGCTAGTTCAACAAATTTTGGTCTCTGGTATCCACATGATAATAGTGTGCAATTAGTTGGTTACACGGATGCTGATTGGGCTGGTAACATAGATGATCGTAAATTAACTAGTGGTGGTTGTTTCTATGTAGGGAACTGTTTAGTTTCTTGGCTAAGTAAGAAACAAAGTTCCATATCACTTTCAACAGCTAAGGCTGAATAGATTGCTACAGGTAATGCATGCACTCAGCTTGTATGAATGAAAAGAATGCTAAGCGATTACGAAATTGTGCAAGATTCTATGGTCTTATATTGTGATAATTCAAGCGCAATTAATATCTCTAAAAATACAATTTAGCATTCATGAACCAAGCATATTGACATTAGATATCACTATATTCGTGAATTAGTGGAAGACAAGACAATTTCTTTGGATTATATTTCAACTGAGACTCAACTTGCAGACATATTTACAAAATTGCTCGACAAATGTAGGTTTACAAAATTGAAATTTGATCTTGGTATGTGCAATGTGAATTGATAATTCATGTCTTTTTGTATCATAATGTATATATTTTTATTTTGAAAATTTTCGTATTTTAAAATTTATGAAAAATTGCAAATTTTGTGAGGTGCACGACTAGTCGAGTACATACTCGACCAGTCGTGGCACGACCGGTCAAGCATGTACTCGACCAGTCGTGAATTGCGGGTTTGGCCTTTTATTTGGGGAAAAATCACTTTTTGTTCATTTGGGTCTTCTTCTCCAACGAGCCCTACCTCGACCGGTCGAACCCATCTTCGATTCCTCCATGGTTAGTGCATTGTTTTCATTTTTCTTGTAAATTCAAGTCATTTGCTCTTCCTTTTCATCATTTGTGTGGTTTTTTTGTTGTTTTATGTTGGTTTTTGGGGTTTTCTACTCAAAAATTTGATCTACTAGAAACTCACTTTACTTCTTTTACAATATCTTTATTCCTTGCTTTCTTTATTGCAAATGGAAGGTAAAATTAAGAAGAAAGGATCTCGTGGTCCATCTTGCTCCAATCACGGTGCGCCACCTTCGGTCGCCCAAGGAAGATCCTAGTTATGTGAAGGATATTCGATTTCGCAATGTGATAGTAGAATGAACTGTCAATGTTGATCATTTGGCTCCGTTTGATGTTGTTCCTCTCCTTTAGTTTGTAGGATGGGATAACATAATACATTGGGGTGGGCCGGCATACCGTTCCATTGTGCAGGCTATGTATGCGTGCATTACTGATTTTTCTACTGAAAATCTTACATTTACTATTATGACCAGAGAGGGTCCAATTGATGTGGATTGTTATCTTATTTCTGGTTTAATGGACCTTCTAGTTAATGACGAAGGTATTCCCATTAGTTCTCTAGTGGAAAAACCCTCTAAAACTGAGAATCGAATGCTTACTAGGGATTTATGTAAGATAGATGCGGAATGGAGTACTGGTAATGGGCTTGCTTCCAAGTTTCTGTTACCCAGATACAGAATTCTTCATAGGATTTTCATTTCAAATGTTTATCCACGATCTGGTAACAAAACTGAACTTACTACATTCATGGTTCGTATTCTGTATTCTGTCATTTATGGAGTCTCTGTATGTCTTCCTTCTTTGATTTGTCATAGTATTATTCAGTTCCGTCTCCATCTAGATCACAGTGACATACCCTTCGCTTATCTTATGACTGTGTTAGCCACCCATAGTTTAGTGGCTAAGCCGGTTGGGGAAGCTCCCATTAATCATCTACCCTTCAACAATTCTAACATTAACAAGATGAATTTGAAGTTGGCCCCAGGCCAGGTTGATGTGGGTGTTGGTGGAGCTGCTAATGCACATGAAGAAGAAGGTGATGTGCCTCTAGATGATGTGAATATTGATGATCTTTTTGATGAACTTGAATCTGATTCTACTGGTGATGCTGATTATCAGCCATTTGATTATGATGCGCGGTTACGCTCACTTGAGGAGAAGGTTGAAGGTATGTATGTGTCCCAAGAAATGTAATTTAAATATATGCACAAATATCTTAGGTGCATTAACAAGGGACTTCATCAAATTGATCCTACCATACTTGCTCCTTCTGATTTGAATTAGTATTTAATATGAGTTTTCTAATAACTTTTAAACTACTTGAATTTCTCTTGTTTTATGGGATTGGACATGCTTGAACATGCTTGCTTTTAGATTTGGTTATCTTAGTAAGCTTGTGATATGTGCTTGGACATACTTGGTGATGGATTTGGTAATCTTGATCATATATTCACTTCTTCCTCATTACTCTTCTTTTACTTCCTTGTTTATCTACTTCCATTATATATTTTTTTGTTCTTTACTTTGTCACATTGTGACAAAAAGGGGGAGAATTTTATCATGCTTGTGATATGTGGATTGTGGATTGTGGTTGTGGATAGGTAGCTACCATACCATTATAAGGGGGAGTAAGTAAGGGGGAGTATTGTTGGGAGAATATTGTTGTATTGATGCATATTTCTTTAAACTTGTTTATAACTGGTGCATGATTTTTTGACCAGGTTAAAACTGTTGCATGATTCTTTATTGTGTGTGTTATGCTTATGTTATTATAATGAAGTGTGTTTTATCACAAATTAGACAAAGGGGGAGATTGTAAGTGCTATGTTTTTTAGCTCCTATGATTGTAAAATTTTGTAGTGCCAAGACCTCTTGGAATCTGTGTCTTGTGTAGTTCATCTACATATTCAATATCATGCATCTCATATATAAGAACAAAGGTCTTTACCTCAAGAACTTCAAATGCAAGATCAAGAGATATACAAGTTCAAGTTCAAGTTCAACACCAAGTGTTAGTTCAATCTTTCACGCTTCAATAGTTAAAGGTTTCAAAGTTTCATCCATGTGAAGACAAAGTTCTTTACTTTGGTACTTAAAGCTCGAGATAAAATATAAGTTAAGTATCTCAAGTTCAAGCTTCAAAGAGTTTCAAATTCAAGCTTCAAAATGCTACAAGTTCAAGCTTCAACACACTTCAAGATGTCATGCTTCATGTATGTCAAGATCAACTATCAACCAAAGCAAAAGATGTTTCAATGTTCAAACATCGCTTATAAGGTATGAATGACCCTAGATTGACCATAGGTTAGGTCATATTGATTATATACTTTAATTGGGTTACTTTAAAAGTGTATAGGCTATTTCTTGACTAGTCTTAGCCTATGTTCGACTAGTCTTAGTACTGGCTCGACCAGTCCAAGAAATTCCTCGACCAGTCCAAGATTTTTTACTTATTTTCAAGATTTTTTGTTGGATCTTCGACCAGTCCTGGAGATGCTCGACCTGTTGAGCATCCTCGACTTAAAGTCCAGCAAGGAAAATGGGTCCCACACGACCAGTCCTGAGAAGGGTTCGACTAGTCTTGCATGCCACTTGACCGGTTGTGGATGCCACTCTACCAGTCATGGGACAGTTTTATCTTATCGCGCCCGAATTTTTAAAAGTTTGTTGGTTCTTCGACCAGTCGAGCTATCCTCTGGGCCAATCAAGTGAACGGTTTCTGCACTTATAAATAGAGTACGATTTTCAGAGTTTTTCATTCAATTCAAGCAAAATCAAGACACCACTCTGAGAGATAAGTTAGTGATATTCTTAAGCTATATTCTGTTCATTTAATATTTTCTTTAATTAGCTTTTTGTATTTGATTTTGTATTCTATATTCCAATCTTATTTGAAGAAGGGATTTTTGTTTTTCCCTTTCTTGGAATCAAAATCAAATCAAGCAAGTCCAAGGTGATTTAATCTAAAAATCATTTAGAACTTAGAACCTTTTCATAAGGTGATGTTTAATGTCCGGTCTCACAGATGAAAAGGTTCTAGTTCTAAATGATTTTTAATTAAATCAACCTGGGCTAGATTGATTTGATTTTGATCTCAAGAAAGGAGAAATCACAAATCCCTTCTTAATATAAGATTGGAATAAAGATCTCAAAATCAAATTATAAAAGTTAATTAAAGAGAATATAAAATGAGCACAATATAGCTTAATAAAATCACAAACTTATCTCTCAGAGTGGTGTCATGATTTAGATTTGAATGAATGAATAAACTCTAAAATTCGTGCTCTATTTATAGGTGAAAATACTGTTCACTCGACTGGTCTAAGGGTCGGATCGACTGGTCGAAGGACCAACAAAATGTCAAATTTTCTAGAGCGATAAGATAAGGTCGTTACTTGACTAGTCGAGTGGGACCAATAAAAAACTTGCTGGACTTTGAGTCGAGCCTGCACAACTGGTCGAGCACTGTTCACTCGACTAGTCGAGCATTCTCCGCAACTGGTCGAGAGTCCAACAGAAAATTCTGAAAATTCACAACAAACCTTGGACTGGTCATGAAAACTCTTAGACTGGTCGATCCAGTACTTGGACCAGTCAAACAAGGACTAAGACTAGTCGAGAAAATGACCTATAAACATAAGAAATGACCCAAATAAAATATGCAATGAATATGACACAACCTAAGGTCAATCTTGGGTTATCTAAACCTGTTTGTGAGTAGGAACAAATGAAACATCATTCGCTTCCGAATCTTGATATCATGTGATACTTGAAGCTTGAGTTTGATCTCTTGAACTTAAACTTGAATTACGCTTGAGTTCTTGAGTCTTTAGCATACAGTAGTTGAACTTCAAACTTGAACTTGAGTTCTTGAATTTTAGCTTGAAACCATGAACTTCAACACTCTACACTTCAACTTGAAGATGTAGGCAAGTTTGATGAAGATCCAGAGAACGTATAAACCTTATCACTTCAACTCAAAGCATGATACAAATACTAAATGGTTTGACACAACAAAATTTGACAACATTACGGGTGCTAGATTTACGCAATAACATTTATACCCAATTATGCAAGGTATGGTTGGGCTACCGGGATCTTTGAATTTTTGTGGCACATCTTGCTTTAGGATGACACTCACTTTCTATTAAGAGGATTTTCTTTTGAATATTTTACCATCTTTTGGTCGTACATAAGTCTTTTAGAAATTTGGCATATGAAGGTATTTTCTTAACTGCATTTAGTAGAGGAATATTGACCTTTACTTGTTTCAACACCTCTAGAATATCTTGAGAGTTAGAGAGAGGTTTTGGTGCAAGCAACCATTGGGGAAATGGAGCAATCAGCTTTCCTTGAGGTTCTGGTTCTAATTCTTGTAGAGTAATGCTAGGTCTATCATTATTGTCCTCTTCCGGGTCCTTAGGCTTTTTGGCCCTAACCAGAATAATTTTGTCAATGGTCTTCCCACTGCTAAGAGTGGTGGTAGATTTAGCTTGCTCCATCTGATTTGAAGAGCTCGGGTCATTAACTTCATATTGTAGTTTTAGATTGGGAAGAGTTTGAGCTGGAAGGCTCCCCTTATTCCCAATCACACTTTTAGTCTCAAGTCCTTGCATGGCCTTTGTGAGGTCTTGTAAGGCTTGTAGCATACCCTGATTAAAAAGCTTTTGCTTTTGAAGATGTTTTAGAACCGGGTCCTCTTGAGGTTTCTCTTGATGTAGAATTTGATTGAAAAAACCTTGAGGGGTAGCAGTTTGTCCATTCCTCCAACTGAAGTTTAGATGATTTCTCCATCTATGATTGAATGTATTGGAGGTAGGTCCATTAAAAGGTCTTTGGTAATTGTTCACGGCATTGGATTGCTCATTCAACACCTGTTGAAAGGTAGGTATTGTTGGACAATTTTTAGTTGTGTGAATGTTGCAAGCACAAATACTGCAAACGGTTTCCTTAGCCTTATCCTTCTTTAATTCCATGGCCTCGAGTTTCCTGGTAAGCTTAGCCACTTTAACACTGATATCATTGTCCTCTTTCAGGAGATACATTCTATCCCTTTCCTTGGATTGAGTCGGCCTAGACATGGTGCTTGGTTTTGGGGAGATGTCCCATGATTGTGTGTTTTCAGCAAGCTTATCAAAATAATCTCACACATCATCGACACTTTTATTCATAAATTCTCCATACACATTGTCTCGACTAATTAGTATATGGGAGATGTTAGTCCATCGTAGAAAAAGTTCGTGATGCACCACATTTCAAAACCATGTTGTGGGCATGAACTGATAAGATCCTTGAACCGCTCCCATCATTGGAAGAATGTTTCATCTTCCTTTTGGGCGAAGTTCATGATCGACTTTCTAAGGGTGTTCGTCTTATGATATGAAAAAAAAATCTTTATGATCTCCCTTGTCATGTCATTTCATTTACCAATAGATTGAGGACGCAGTGAACGTAACCACGTCTTAGCTTTCTCTTTCAAAGAAAAGGGAAAGAGTTTCAGCCTGACCGTGTCATCAGACACGTTAGAAAAATATAGAGTGGCTATGATCTCATCAAACTCTTTTAAGTGTAATTATGGATTTTTAGATTCATGCCCATAAAATTCTGGAAGGAGTTGAATTACCCCTGGATTGATATCCATATGTCCAATATTTTCTGAAAAAACCATGCGTGAGGGTGTACTCACCACCGCTAGTTGTAAATAATCTAGTAAAGTATGAGGCGGGGGTGCTAGATGCACCTCATTCTCATCCTGGACTTCCTTAGCCCTAGGTTGAGGTTGTTGATTTACCAGTTGATTTGTAGCCATCACTTCAATTAACTCTGACGACCTCGAGTGGTATCTACTCCTGTGATGGATAGATAACCCCTCAACCAATCCTCCTTCACTCAAAAGACGTCAAGTGTTATCACGGACCCACTTGGGCATGAAACACTCGCAGCCCTCAATCTCAGATTCTATCATAAACCTAAAAGAAAGAAAGGACTAGAAATCTAGAATTAGAAAGAGAGGAGTTTTTTCATTTTTTTTTGTTAGATTGTTAGTACACCCACTGTCAATTGACACTTCACTGTTAGCCACCCCCTCTAGGGAATCGATACCAAGACCTCAGTGTTGAAACAAGGTATCTTTCACTCAGTCTACCACTTGAGCCATGGATCTGGGTTGAAAGAGAGAAGAGTTGGAAAGAAGTTACCAAATTAGAAGTTCCTAAGTTAAGGTCCTACAAAAGCAAAACAAAAATTAGTCAGTTTCTAGAATAGGAATTCTAAAAATTAGAAAGTTCTACTAGAACGTAAATTGGTTTCTAAAAAGGAAAATTTCTAAAAATAGAAAATAGAAAGTTTCTAAAAGACTGATTAGGAAAGTTCTAAACCCTAAAATTAGAAAGCAAGTTTCTAAAAATAAAAGAAATCTTAGAATTAGAAAGCAAGTTAGTTTCTAAAATAGAAAACCCTGACAGAAAATAGAAAACCCTAACAGGAAAGTTCTAAACCCTAAAATTAGAAAGCAAGTTAGTTTCTAAAAATAGAAAACAAACCCTAACAGAAAACAGAAAAATTAGAAAGAGATTACCAATTTAGAAAGTCTATATTAGGATCCTACAAAACAGGAAAGTTAGGTTAGTTTTTAAAAATTAAACAGAAAAACCTAATCCTAAAATTAGAAAACCCTAATCTTAACCTAATTCTAAAACTAGTTAATCTTAGAAAAATGCAGCCGTCAATCCCTGGCAACGGCGCCAAAAACTTGTTCACAACCCCAAGTGTAGGGTCGCGATGTAGTAATAATCTTGGTAAGACCAAGGTCGAATCCACAGGGACTGAACCTTGTACGTATTCTGAAAGTAACCAGAACTAGAACTAGAAGAAGATGTAATCTAAATCAGGAGAATGTAGGAGAATAATGGTGAATTATTTAACTAAAACTTGTAAAATTCAAAGGTGGGAAACTAGGGTTTCTAAGGATCCACTTGTAGAGATCGGGGAGATCTATGCTTGATTCATGAACACAACTGGATTCAGAGTCCCATCTTTATCCAATTGGAAGACATTCATTAAAATTCAAATATGAACTTCTTTTGATCTAGTTCTTAATGGATGTGAGGTATGAGAACTAGAAGTGATTCCATCACAAAACCATGCCCTTGAGACAAAGCAAACAACGAACTTTTACTAATTCACAACCAATTTGAGAGAATCATGAAGATTAGAAGGATTCCATCATCCATCCATGTCCATGAGACGATGGTGAACAACAGGGTTCCCAAGTTCACAATCCCTATATTGAAAAGAACATACTCAAAGCTATCACAAATCTATTGCAATTTAAGTCACAATAAACCATTAAAAACTAAAAGTATTTCTTATAATCAAACTAGAATCAAAGATAGTTAATCTTAAACATGAATCAAGGCCGTAGAAAACATCCCATCACGCTACAAGCTTCACCTCTTAGCCCTATCTAAGAGGTTTACCCAATCATAGACATGATAGAACTAAAATCTCTGAAAACATAACAATTAAGAAAAAAAGGGAAGAAAACTCCTGATGGTCAGTTGGTCGATCCATGCCTATACTCCTCTCTCTCTTTCTCCACAAGTGCTCACGTCCGTCCATCCATCCCTCTCTCCACTCTTTTCCTTTCATTTTATATACCTATTGTAGGTCGGCTGGAAGTCGGCAATCCCTCAGCATAAGATTGTTTACGCAACAAGAGGCTTACGCATTCAGTTTCTACATAGGGTAATCAGAGATCGCGTGTGGCCCACCGTTCTGTTTTCGGTTTCTTCTTCCAGCGTGGAAGTGGTCAGCTCTTCCATTTCCAGCGTGTGGATGGTCCGGATCATGGCCCCGATCTGGACCATGATCGTCCAACGACCTGCAGCGGCCCGGGCAACGTCCGTGATTCATGTTTGCACCAGCTACGAAAATTACGAATATGCGGTGATTGGTGGGCCTCCTGCCGGAATTGTCTGGGAAATCTACTCATTTCATTCGATTTCTGGTGAGATTTCAGTTGGGAAGGGAACGTTTGGCTTACCGTTGATTCGGCCCACTTGATCTGATCGTGCAGTGATGGTCTCAACGTTCAGCAAGCTAGTGGCCAATATCCAGCGTGTCCCGGACCAAGATCACCCAGATCTTGGTTGGATCCTCCGTTCGGTTCGAATGGATGGTTCAGATCACTCGTCCAGATTGATCTTGATGGCCCACTGCAATCCGTCTGCAACCCTTATTTTTGCGTTCGCAGCGGAAATCTAGATTTCTGAATCCAGACGGGATTGTGCGGGTCAACGTCCGCTGACTATTCTGACTTGATTTGGTGCATCGTTGGTGCACGTGTGTGGGGTACAGGCACTGTAAGTGGGGTCCACTGTGATGTTTTCTAGGGAATCCACACCGTTCATCTGTTCTTTCATCCAATTTAAGGGGTTGAGCCCAAGTTTGAAGCATATCCAGAGGTCAAGTGGACCCCAAATCAATGGTTTTGTGGCTGATCTTTCTATTGGACCACTTCCACAAAGATCCAATAGTTGAAATTTTACGTGTACGGTTACTTTATGATCCTTAGGCCGAATATAAATTTTCGTGCCAAACAGATGGTGGGAACCCTGTGATCTTCCATTCAGAACGATTCTCAGGCTTCTTTATCTTTAATCACTTGATTTTCTCGGATCTTTGGCGTGTCAATTCTTCAATCTTAGTCCCCTAAGATCCGTCCCTTTCCTTGGTGATTCTTGAGCATCAAATCCATGCCTTTAGTACCTTTTTTCAATCCAAGCTCTTAAATTCACCTTGCAACAAAAACATGATTAAAATAGAATGTTAAGCATTATCATGTTCATGAAACCAAGTAACAATTGGGTCTAATATGCAATATTTGACCCTCAACAGTTATACAATGGAAAAAGATCACGCCCCTACAGCTGGTCAGACTTGTTTGAAAATTTCTTTAGTTGAACCTATTCGCCGAAGAAAGCTCATGAACATTGTCGATGGTTGGATAACATATGGTACTCATTTGGATGACAGACGACTTGAAGAACAAGCAGTTGCTACAAATCCTAGTCTGCAAAGGGAGGGTAATGAACGATGTCCGCAGACACCAATGGCCGTGCTTTATATGCCAGCCAGAGAAGCCCCAATTGAGAAAACTGGAACTGTGCTGGAACCTTCGATTGTTTCTCCCATTATGGGATCTGCTAGGTAGAGTTTTTCATCACCTGCCACCTGCTCTCAGACGCTGATTCCTTCTCTTTCTGCCAGACAAGGTAGACAAAGTACTTCCCCAACCCTTACAGAGTCAAGAACACATGCGAACGGGGTTAGTTCATTTGGTAAGGGCAAATAGGTTATGATTGAAGAACCTGTTCGAGAGGATTCTTCTGAAGAAAGTGAATATGAATAATCAACTGCAAGTAGCAACTCTAATGGAGAAAGCAGCTCCACAGAGGATGAAAATGCGTGAGAGGATGTAGATGTTAATATTGATGATGATAATAACGATGCTGAAGAGTTGACGCTATTGAAGAAAACCCTCTTGACGAAGCAACTCCTATTGGCAGATCAAATGCTCTAATGGGCACGAAAGAGGAGCCGCTAATTTACAGAGAATTCAATTATTCGCCGGTGGTAAATGTCACTATGAATTTTAGTTCTAATTATTCTCCAATGCCCTGAGATAAATAAAGTATTCCTCTGATCACCATTCCTTTAGTTGCTCGCCCGATGCTTTTAAAGGTTATATAAGTCTGTTGAGTGTCAAATATTACATATTTCCCCCATTTATATCTTGGTTTTACAGACATGATAAGGGCTAATGGTATATTTTATACATGTTTGTGTTGCAAGGTGAGTTAAGAGCTTGGATTGAAAAGAATGCTAAAAGCATAGATTTAAGGCTCAAGAATTGCCAAAGCAAAGAATGGATCTTTGGAGACGAAGATTGAAGACTTTAAGACCCTAAGATCCAAGGAAACCAAGTGGAGAAGGAAGGAAGTTCGCATTGCAAAGTGCAGAGTCCACAAAATCTGCATCATCGACCACAATTCAATAACATCAAATCCAGAGTTCGATGACATCGAACACAGTTCGATGACAACGAGTTTTTACATGAAAATCAAGTTGGTTGTTGGACATATTAGATTCAATTCTTGAGTACTCGAAGCCTTTCTCGATGACATCGAAGTCTGTTTGATGGCATCGAATTTTCTGAAGAATTCTGAAGCAACTCGCTAGACCGTTTTGGACACTTTTTCGATTCCTCGAAGATCATTCGATGACATGGAAGGAAACTCGATGACATCGAAGGAAGGTTCGATGACAAAGAGACTTACGTAGTGCGCAAGGAGTTACGCAGTGCGTAAAGGCATTACTTTCGGAGATCAATTTATGTTCGATGACATTGAAGGGTGTTCGATGTCATTGAACGTGTTACGCAAAGTTACGCGGATTGTGTAAATTGAGGCAGTTTTGCAATCTTATGCGAACAAGGCTATAAATATGGATTTTCTAGGCACTCTTTAGGATATCTAGGGTTTCGAGGAGATGAGCGAAAGGGTGGAAGAGCCTCCCAAGAGTTTTTCTTCTTCCCTAGTTTGTTTTTAATGCTTTCTTTTAGGGTTTTGATTTCAATCATGTGTATGGTTGGCTAAATCCCTTAGCTAGGGCTAAGGGGTGAAGCTTGTAGCATGTTGGGATGTTTTTCTTGTTTCGATTCTTGATCTTGTTGAACCTCATAAACTTCTAGTTATTTATTAAAGAATATTTATAGCTTTTAATGGTTTGTTGTGACTCAAATTACAATAGATCTGCGATAGCTTTGAATATCTTCTTCTCCTATTTTGAGATTGTGAGATTGGTATATCTTGTTGTCCACCATTGTCTCCTAGGCATGGTTGGGTGATGAGATCCCTTCCAATCATCACAATCCTCTCTTATGCATGGATAGATCTATGAAAAGTTCAAAGATTTGATTATCTCATCTTCTAATTGGATAGGATAAGACTCCAATTCCAATCGTGATTCTTGAATCAAGGAAACTTCCTGATTGCGACAAGTGGATCCTTGACACCCTAGTTCCTACTTGTAATTGATAGTTTAAACAATATTCACAATTATTTTTTTTAATTCCTGATTTCTAATTAGATCTTCTTCCAATTCTACTTCTAGTTATTTTCAGGATACACACAAGATTAGTCCCTGAGGATTCGACCTCGGTCTTACCGAGCTTATTACTACATCGCGACCCTACACTTGGGGTTGTGAACAAAGTCTCTTCGTCAAGAGAAGCAAAGCTCTCTACTCCAGTGCCGAGCAAACCATTGTCTTATCCGAGGAGTATAAAGGTCAATCGAAATGTAACAACCGCACCTACCACTGTAAAAATAGTTGATATTGACTTAGAACATGCCTTGGCGGATGATACTACAATTGCGTCTTCCAATATTCTATCTGTGGGAGCTCCTTCAGCTGTCCCCATATCAGAGCCTGTTACTGCGACACCTTAAACATTGGTGGCTTCAAGTATTGCGCTGGGGAGCCAACTTTTAATGTTACCCCTTAAGTAGCAATTCCTGAGTCTACCTCTGCCCCCAATATCATTGGGTCTTCATTTGCATTTATTCCTCCACTTGCGATTCCAGTGATAGTTATAATTTCAAAGTTCTAATTTTCCGAGTGCTTAGATTATTCTTTCCTATCTTATATTATATATATATTTTTTTTATTACAACCGACCATGTTCCAAGCTTCTTTATAGGCTCAAACTCAATGGCGACAATATCATATATTCTTTCTTTAGAGAAGGTTCTTCATATAATCTTATTCTAATCAAGAACACTCTTTCGAAAATTGCTTGCATGTTTTAAGATCCTGAACAGTGGACCCTACTTGGCGCTACTTTGGTGATTCTGGATAATGTTGTGAAGCTCGCCAACATCACTATCTCATTGCTTCATGACTCTCTAGCCCATTTTTTGCACGTCTCTCTTGCAGTTGGAATCTACTTGCAATATAGATATCGTACTAGAAATATTGCAACGACAAGAAGAATTGTCACTCCTTAGTGATGAAATATCCAGGCAATCCACCACTATTTCTGAATACAAGAACGAATGCAGTTCTCTTTAAGATCAAGTAAGAGTTTTCGAACAGGCATTGTCTTCTATTAATGAGTAGATTGCTAGTATTTAAGCCTAGAGGTAAACTGAAGAGTTGAAGCTGAGCAAAATTTAGGTGGACATTGCTAAGAATATGAGTATAATAGAGATTGAGGAATTTGAGCTTTCGAAGAAAAGGATCAATGTTGTTTCCTTAAAATAGGAGCTTGTAGGCATTCTAAACCGAGCCCAACTTATTACTAAAGTTGAAATTAACGTCGTTGCAGCTCAGGTTCCATTTAATCAAGATTTATAAGGCTATATGTCAGCTTTAGGCATTTTAGAGTTATATGACATATGTAAAAGAATTTTGTCATATATAATTCAGAATAGTTTCATAGTTCAAATGATATAAACAATTTCATTTAATTGATATTATATTTTATAGCATATGATTGAGATTGCATGTGCATTTTTTTAGTCAGAATCATGTAATGTTGTGATAATTTATTTGTTCTGAATTTCGCGTATTAGCATACTTTACAGTATGTTCTCTTTACTGGGTGGAACTACCCTAAAGTATTTGGAGCATCCACAGTTTAGACTCTTGAGTATTTAGAGCATCCACAGTTTAGGCTCTTGAGTATTTAGTGCATCCACAATTTAGGCTCTTGAGTATTTGGAGCATCCATAATTTAGGCTCTTGAGTATTTAGAGCATCCACAGTTTAGGTTCTTGAGTGTTTAAAGCATTTAGTACAAGACTCGTAACCCTGTGAAACTGACCGTATGCTTCGTTTTCAGTACCGGCACGTTACAGGCGGATCAGATCGGCAATTTTGTTCTCGACTATATTTCAATACCGCAACACCCCAAGACTTGTACCCTAACCTCTGCATGGGCGCTACGATTCCACAACCATGCGGCATGCCCATTGCGAACCCTGTATTAGAAGTTGCAGTTTTGGCACAATCCGAAGTGGGCTGCTGTTGAGTGTGAAATATTGCATATTTTCCCCTATTTATGTCTTGGTTTTATAAATATGATAGTGCTTAATCGATCTAATTATGTATGTTTTCATGTGTGAGGTGATTTTGAGAGCTTAAGGTAAAATTGATGCTAAAAGGAATATTTATGATTAAAAGATTACTAAATGAGAATTTAGAGATTTGGAAGTCATTAATGAAGAATTCACAAGCCAAGGATCTAAGGAAACCAAGTAAAGAATGAAGAGAATCAAAGAGTTGAAGTGAGGAAAAGGAATCCTGAAAATTGTTTAGAAAAAACATATTCTGAAACTCGAAGTCTAAAAAATGAAAGTTCTGAAAGTGTATTTTAGGAACATACATAGAGTGTGTAATTTCGAGGCAATTAACGAACTTTTTCGAAGTTTGTGCGAAAGTTAGAGTTGCAAAACTATTTAAACGAGTCCCTATGCTATTCCAAATCATCTTCTAGGGTTTGGAAAGGGAGAGAAGGCGTAGGTAGAGCACCAATAATGTTCTTACACTTCAATTTCTTCTTGGATTCTAGTATATCGTTTAGCTTTTCTTATGTTTTTGAGTTAACTATGACTAGCTAAGCTCTTAGCTAGGGCTAAGAGGTGAAGCTGTAGTTTATTTTGATGCTTCTTTTGCTTTGATTCAAGTATATGTTGAATTTCTATTGATTTATTGTAGCATCTTGTTTTAGTATAGCCAATTATACGCACACTTAGAACTATATATCCACATCATAAGGAATACAGTGAAAAATTAAACATAATAAATCACTGTAAATGGAACAAGTAATTAAATTTCAGAGACAAAATTTTGTTTTAGGGGGGTAGATTGTAACACCCCAAACTTTTTAATACCCGAGTATTGAAAGTTCTCGGGTGTTACCATGAAATTTAACCTATTATGTACGTGTGTACGATGCCAATCTAGCTATCCTAACCTTACATCTATTTTTCAACATGAATCTAACCGTTGGAAATAATTTTCATCCATAGATGACGTCATTCGACCGTTGATTTTAGGACAAGATCACCATACAACTAAGTATCCTCGTCTCTCCATCGTAAGAAACCGCTTAATCAAATATTCATTGTTAGATAGAGACATTTGACCGTCCACTTTAATTTTGGACCACCCGATCATAGTAAAGTAACTATCTGACCTCCACATCCGTCCGTACATATATCAGATTGAGATTCTGATCTATTTATCCTGTTCACCCCATATGAATATGCTTAACCCACCATTAGAACTACAATATGAGGAACTCACACATGTGAACAAGCCACTCAAATCTAATGGTATACATGTCCTACACCATGATCACTCTAAAAACGCACTTGTGTTCATCCTTTTACAAAACTGATTGTACAATCACCTAGATACATGACTAGAATACTAACCATCAAGTTTACTTATTTTTAACATGTCATGACCATCCATCATGTTTGGATCCGCTAAACGGGCTACCCGGATATTATGATAAATCGGTCATTTCGAAGATCTTTGGGTGTATGCTAAGACTACCGGTTAACTTCGCTATTAGTGTATAAAAACATCATTTTTTGACCTCGGAGCGGTATTATCCGTTAAAAAGACATTATAGTCATTTGGAGTTGATCAAGGCTCAAACTGGGGTGATAGAAAGAGCGTGAAAAATAAAGACCACCCGTCATATCTCATTACATTTCGATGGTGAAGTCGTGAATTACAGATGACGGAAGTTTGGACAAAAAGAAGAGGTAGAATTGTAAATAAACTAATATCACATGCATGACACTGTTGGATGAGATTTACAATGGAGGTTTCAATGGTAAGTGTTCTCGCTACTCGGTCGGACCGTGCAGTCCACCTAATTAATGGAATTACTTCATTTTTGACCTCGTTTCCTAAAATGGCGTAACAAACCCGATAGACGGAGCGGATCCCTGAAAGAAACATATATGTGGGCCCCACCTAATGCCACAGTCAATCACGTAACTGTAACACCCTGGTTCTCAATACCCGAGGATAGTCGCTCCTCATTGAGAACCCGAGTATTACGTTATAAAATGGACCATCGTACATCTAATTAACAGTGGATTTCATAACATGAAGTAAGGTAATCACTACATAAGCCATATCAAGAGTAACAACAAGGAAGCTTAATACATGTGAATGGGAGCAAAATGAAATCCAACAACAGGGAAATATTTTATTACAACTCAAACAAGACACAAAATCTGAAATACAAAACAAGTAAATCCTAGAGCTCCAATGGCTCAACAACATTCACATAGAACTCTCCTTTGCCAAACTCCACGTCAGCCGTCCCAGTTATCCCGTCATAGGGGTCTCCACCTATTATCAATCCTGCATCTATTTGGTGCAACCGCACTATTGGGTGAGTGAAAACTCAGTGGAAATTTTCCTCATAGATTCAGCCATAACACATCATTCAAAAAATAGATTAACAATTCATATATAATTCACAGGGTAATACAAATACATATACAACCACTACCAAAAAAAAGGGACAAAGGCTACGGATGAAATCCGTAGCCTTAGACCTATGGCTACGGTTCTAGTCCGTAGCACGTTCGTAGTCGTAGGTGCAGTAACAATAGGTCTGGAACCTATAGCTACGGATTTAATCCGTAGCTATAGATCACAACAGCTACGGATTGAATCCGTAGCAATTATGTCCGTAGCTATAGGTACCAACAGCTACGGATTTATTCACCGCAGCTACGGATTAAATCCGTAGCTATGTCTGGCAATAGCTACGGATACAATCCGTAGCAACTATATCCGTAGCTGTAGATTACAACAGTTACGGATTTAATCACAACAGCTACGGATTGAATCTGTAGCTATATCTGGCAATCGCTACGGATATAATCCGTAGCAATTATATCCGTAGTTGTAGATTACAACAGCTACGGATTTAATTACAACAGCTACGGATTGAATTCGTAGCTATATCTGGCAATCGCTACGGATATAATCCGTAGCAATTATATCTGTAGCTGTAAATTACAACAGCTACGGATTTAATCATAACAGCTACGGATTTAATCCGTAGCTATAGGTTACAACGCTACGGATTATTTGTTTATTCAATTATCACCTGTATAATCATTCAATTACCACCTGTATAATTATCCTATATAATCATTCAATTACCACCTGTATAATCATCCTATATAATCATTCAATTACCACCTGTATAATCATCCTATATAATCATTCAATTACCACCTGTATAATCATCCTGCATAATCATTCAATTACCACCTGTATAATCACTCATTCATTCCATTACAATCAATTACAATCATTCATTCATTCCATTACAATCAATTACAATCATTCATTCATTCAATTACAATCAATTACAATCCTTCATTCAGACAATTACAATCCTTCATTCAATCAATTACAATTACAATCCTTCATTCAATCAATTACAATTACAATTACAATAATGCTGAAAAATACAAATCTTTGGCTTCATTAGGGAAATTTGCTCGACTTCACTCTGAAATTTCAAAGATAAAGAATTGAAAGAATAAATATCCTTCATTCAATGAATTACAATTACAATCCTTCATTCAATGAATTACAATTACAATTTACAATTACAATAATGCTGAAAATACAAATCTTTGGTTTAGGTTAGGTTATAGGTTAAGGTTTAGGTTTAGGAAACCGGTTTCAGGTTCGGGATCGGATTTAAGTTTGGGTTTTCAAGTTTAGGTTTAGGTTTAGGTTAGGGAGTTGAGATTCTGATTAGGTGTAGGTTTAGGTTAAGGGATTTGAGAATAGGTTTAAGATGTAGGTTTAAGAAATTGGGTTTGGGTTCGGGATCGGGTTTAAGCATGGGTTTTCAAGTTTAGGTTTAGGTTCAGGTTAGGTAGTTAGGTTTAGGTTAGGTTGTAGGTTAAGGTTTTGGTAATTGAGAATAGGTTAAGGTTTAGGTTTAGGAAACCGGGTTCGGGTTCGGGATCGAGTTTAATTTTGGGTTTTCAAGTTTAGGTTAGGTTTAGGTTAGGAAGTTAGGTTTAGGTTACGTTGTAGGTTAAGCTTTAGGGAATTGAGAATAGGTTAAGGTTTAGGTTTAGGAAACCAGGTTCGGGTTCGGGATCGGTTTAAGTTTGGGTTTTCAAGTTTAGGTTTAGGTTTAGGTTAGGGAGTTAGGTTTAGGTTAGGTTGTAGGTTAAGGTTTAAGGAATTGAAAATAGTTAAGGTTTAGGTTGAGGAAACTGGGTTCGGGTTCGAGACAGGGTTTAAGTTTGGATTTTCAAGTTTAGGTTAGGTTTAGGTTTAGGGAGTTAAGTTTAGGTTAGGCTTTAGGTTAAGCTTTGGGGAATTGAGAATAGTTAAGGTTTAGGTTGAGGAATTGGGTTCGGGTTCGGCATCGGGTGTAAGTTTTGGATTTCAAGTTAAGGTTTATGTTTAGGTTAGGGAGTTAGGTTAAAGTTAGGTTATAGGTTAAGGTTTAGGGAATTGAAAATAGGTTAAGGTTTAGGTTGAGGAAACCGGGTTCAGGTTTGGGTTCGGGTTTAAGTTTGGGTTTTCAAGTTTAGGTTTAGGTTTAGGTTTAGGTTTAGGTTAGGTAGTTAGGTTTAGGTTAGTTTGTAGGTTAAGGTTTAGGTTTAGGAAACCGGTTTCGGGTTCGGGATCGGGTTTAAGTTTGGGTTTTCAAGTTTAGGTTTAGGTTTAGGTTAGGTTGTAGGTTAAGGTTTAGGTTGAGGAAATTTGGTTCAGGTTCGGCATCGGGTTTAAGTTTAGGTTTTCAAGTTTAGATTTAAGTTTAGGTTAAGGAGTTGGGATTTAGGATTAGGTGTAGGTTTAGGTTTAGGGATTTGAGAATAGGTTAAGGTTTAGGTTTAGGAAACCGGTTTCGGGTTCCGGATAGGGTTTAAGTTTGGGTTTTCAAGTTTAGGTTTAGATTTAGGTTAGGTAGTTAGGTTTAGGTTAGGTTGTAGGCTAAGGTTTAGGGAATTGAGAATAAGTTAAGGTTTAGGTTTAGGAAATCGGGTTCGGGTTCGGGATCGGGTTTAAGTTTGGGTTTTCAAGTTTAGGTTTAGGTTTAGGTTAGGGAGTTAGGTTTAGGTTCGGTTGTAGGTTAAGGTTTAGGAAATTGAGAATAGGTTAAGGTTTAGGTTGAGGAAACTGGGTTCGGGTTCGGGACCGGGTTTAAGTTTGGGTTTTCAAGTTTAGTTTTAGTTTTAGTTAAGGAGTTAGGTTTAGTTTAGGTTGTAGGTTTAAGGTTTAGGGAATTGAGAATAGGTTAAGGTTTAGGTTGAAAAATATGGATCGGGTTCGGCATCGGGGTTTAAGTTTGGTTTTTCAAGTTTAGGTTTAGGTTTAGGTTAGGGAGTTGAGATTTAGGATTAGGCATAGGTTTAGGTTAAGGGATTTGAGAATAGGTTAGGTTTAGGTTTAAGAATCGGGTTCGGGTTTCGGGATCGTGTTTAAGTTTGGGTTTTCAAGTTTAGGTTTAGGTTTGGTTAGGTAGTTAGGTTTAGGTTAGGTTGTAGGTTAAGGTTTTGGGAATTGAGAATAGGTGAAGGTTTAGGTTTAGGAAACCGGTTCGGGTTCGGGATCGGGTTTAATTTTGTGGTTTCAAGTTTAGGTTTAGGTTTAGGTTAGGGAGGTAGGTTATGTTAGGTTGTAGGCAAGGTTTAGGGAATTGAGAATAGGTTAAGGTTTAGGTTGAGGAAACTGGGTTCGGGTTCGAGACAGGGTTTAAGTTTGGATTTTCAAGTTTAGGTTTAGGTTTAGGTTAGGGAGTTAAGTTTAGGTTAGGCTTTAGGTTAAGCTTTGGGGAATTGAGAATAGGTTAAGGTTTAGGTTGAGGAAATTGGGTTCGGGTTCGGCATCGGGTGTAAGTTTTGGATTTCAAGTTTAGGTTTATGTTTAGGTTAGGGAGTTAGGTTAAAGTTAGGTTATAGGTTAAGGTTTAGGGAATTGAAAATAGGTTAGGTTTAGGTTGAGGAAACCAGGTTCAGGTTTGGGTTCGGGTTTAAGTTTGGGTTTTCAAGTTTGGTTTAGGTTTAGGTTTAGGTTTAGGTTAGTAGTTAGGTTTAAGTTAGTTTGTAGGTTAAGTTTTAGGTTTAGGAAACCGGTTTCGGGTTCGGGATCGGGTTTAAGTTTGGGTTTTCAAGTTTAGGTTTAGGTTTAGTTAGGTTGTAGGTTAAGGTTTAGGTTGAGGAATTTGGTTCAGGTTCGGCATCGGGTTTAAGTTTAGTTTTCAAGTTTAGTATTTAAGTTTAGGTTAAGGAGTTGGGATTTAGGATTAGGTGTAGGTTTAGGTTTAGGGAATTTGAGATAGGTTAAGTTTAGGTTTAGGAAACCGGTTTCGGGTTCCGGATAGGGTTTAAGTTTGGGTTTTCAAGTTTAGGTTTAGATTTAGGTTAGGTAGTTAGGTTTTAGGTTAGGTTGTAGGCTAAGGTTTAAGGAATTGAGAATAAGTTAAGTTTAGGTTTAGGAAATCGGTTCGGGTTCGGGATCGGGTTTAAGTTTGGGTTTTCAAGTTTAGGTTTAGGTTAGGTTAGGGAGTTAGGTTTAGGTTCGGTTGTAGGTTAAGGTTTAGAAATTGAGAATAGGTTAAGGTTTAGGTTGAGGAAACTGGGTTCGGTTCGGGACCGGGTTTAAGTTTGGGTTTTCAAGTTTAGGTTTAGGTTTAGGTTAAGGAGTTAGGTTTAGTTTAGGTTGTAGGTTAAGGTTTAGGGAATGAGAATAGGTTAAGGTTTAGGTTGAGAAATATGGATCGGGTTCGGCATCGGGTTTAAGTTTGGTTTTTCAAGTTTAGGTTTAGGTTTAAGTTAGGAGTTGAGATTTAGGATTAGGCATAGGTTTAGGTTAAGGGATTTGAGAATAGGTTAAGGTTTAGGTTTAAGAAATCGGGTTCGGTTCGGGATCGTGTTTAAGTTTGGGTTTTCAAGTTTAGGTTTAGGTTTAGGTTAGGTAGTTAGGTTTAGGTTAGGTTGTAGGTTAGGTTTTGGGAATTGAGAATAGGTGAAGGTTTAGGTTTAGGAAACCGGGTTCGGGTTCGGGATCGGGTTTAATTTTGGGTTTTCAAGTTTAGGTTTAGGTTTAGGTTAGGGAGGTAGGTTTATGTTAGGTTGTAGGTTAAGGTTTAGGGAATTGAGAATAGGTTAAGGTTTAGGTTTAGGAAACCGGGTTCGGTTTAAGTTTGGGTTTTCAAGTTTAGGTTTAGGTTTAGGTTAGGGAGTTAGTTTAGGTTAGGTTGTGGTTAAGGTTTAGGGAATTGAGAATAGGTTAAGGTTTAGGTTGAGAAAACTGGATTCGGTTCGGGTTTGGGATCGGGTTTAAGTTTGGGTTTTCAAGTTTAGGTTTAGGTTTAGGTTTAGGTTAGGTAGTTAGGTTTAGGTTAGTTTGTAGGTTAAGGTTTTAGGTTTAGGAAACCGGTTTCGGGTTCGGGATCGGGTTTAAGTTTGGTTTTCAAGTTTAGGTTTAAGGTTAGGTTAGGTTGTAGGTTAAGGTTTAGGGATTGAGAATAGTTAAGGTTTAGGTTGAGGAAATTGGGTTCGGGTTCGGCATCGGGTTAAGTTTGGGTTTTCAAGTTAGGTTTAGGTTTAGGTTGGGAGTTGAGATTTAGGATTAGGTGTAGGTTTTGGTTTAGGGATTTGAGAATAGGTTGAGGTTTAGGTTTAGGAAATCGGGTTTGGGTTCGGGATTGGATTTAAGTTTGGGTTTTCAAGTTTAGGTTTAGGTTTAGGTTAGGTAGTTAGGTTAAGGTTAGGTTGTAGGTTAAGGTTTAGGGAATAGAGAATAAGTTAAGGTTTTAGTTTAGGAAACCGGGTTCGGGTTCGGGATCGGGTTTAACTTTGAGTTTTCAAGTTTAAGTTTAGGTTTAGGTTAGGGAATTTGGTTTAGCTTCGGTTGTAGGTAAAGGTTTAGTGAATTGAGAATTGGTTAAGGTTTAGGTTGAGGAAACTGGGTTTGGGTTCAGGACCGGGTTTAAGTTTGGGTTTTCAAGTTTACGTTTAGGTTTCGGTTAGGGAGTTAGGTTTAGGTTATGTTGTAGGTTAAGGTTTAGGGAATTGATAATAGGTTAAGGTTTAGATTGAGGAAACTGGGTTCGGGTTCGGGACCGGGTTTAAGTTTGGGTTTTCAAGTTTAGGTTTAGGTTTAGGTTAGGGAGTTAGGTTTAGGTTAGGTTGTAGGTTAAGGTTTAGGGAATTGAGAATAGGTTAAGGTTTAGGTTGAGGAAACTGGGTTCGGGTTCGGGTTTGGGATCGGGTTTAAGTTTGGGTTTTCAAGTTTAGGTTTAGGTTTAGGTTTAGGTTTAGGTTTAGGTTAGGTAGTTAGGTTTAGGTTAGTCTGTAGGTTAAGGTTTAGGTTTAGGAAACCGATTTCGGGTTCGGGATCGGGTTTAAGTTTGGGTTTTCAAGTTTAGGTTTAGGTTTAGGTTAGGTTGTAGGTTAAGGTTTAGGGAATTGAGAATAGGTTAAGGTTTAGGTTGAGGAAATTGGGTTCGGGTTCGGCATCGGGTTTAAGTTTGAGTTTTCAAGTTTAGGTTTAGGTTTAGGTTAGGGAGTTGAGATTTAGGATTAGGTGTAGGTTTTGGTTTAGGGATTTGAGAATAGGTTGAGGTTTTGGTTTAGGAAATCGGGTTTGGGTTCGGGATTGGATTTAAGTTTGGGTTTTCAAGTTTAGGTTTAGGTTTAGGTTAGGTAGTTAGGTTAAGGTTAGGTTGTAGGTTAAGGTTTAGGGAATAGAGAATAAGTTAAGGTTTTAGTTTAGGAAACCGGGTTCGGTTCGGGATCGGGTTTAAGTTTTGGGTTTTCAAGTTTAGGTTTAGGTTTAGGTTAGGGAATTAGGTTTAGGTTCGGTTGTAGGTAAAGTTTAGGGAATTGAGAATTGGTTAAGGTTTAGGTTGAGGAAACTGGGTTTGGGTTCAGGACCGGGTTTAAGTTTGGGTTTTCAAGTTTACGTTTAGGTTTCGGTTAGGGAGTTAGGTTTAGGTTATGTTGTAGGTTAAGGTTTAGGGAATTGAGAATAGGTTAAGGTTTAGGTTGAGAAAAGTGGGTTCGGGTTCGGCCTCGGGTTTAAGTTTGGGTTTTCATTTAGGTTAGATTTAGGTTAGGTAGTTAGGTTTAGGTTAGGTTGTAGGTTAAGGTTTAGGGAATTGAGAATAAGTTAAGGTTTAGGTTTAGGAAACCGGGTTCGGGTTCGGGATCGGGTTTTAAGTTTGGGTTTTTCAAGTTTAGGTTTAGGTTTAGGTTAGGGAGTTAGGTTTAGGTTCGGTTGTAGGTTAAGGTTTAGGGAATTGAGAATAGGTTAAGGTTTAGGTTAAGGAAACTGGGTTCGGGTTCGGGACTGGGTTTAAGTTTGGGTTTTCAAGTTTCGGTTTAGGTTTAGGTTAAGGAGTTAGGTTTAGTTTAGGTTTTAGGTTAAGGTTTAGGGAATTGAGAATAGGTTAAGGTTTAGGTTGAGAAAATTTGGATCGGGTTCGGCATCGGGTTTAAGTTTGGTTTTTCAAGTTTAGGTTTAGGTTTAGGTCAGGGAGTTGAGATTTAGGATTAGGCGTAGGTTTAGGTTAAGGGATTTGAGAATAGGTTAAGGTTTAGGTTTAAGAAATCGGGTTCGGGTTCGGGATCGTGTTTAAGTTTGGGTTTTCAAGTTTAGGTTTAGGTTTAGGTTAGGTAGTTAGGTTTAGGTTAGGTTGTAGGTTAAGGTTTTGGGAATTGAGAATAGGTGAAGGTTTAGGTTTAGGAAACCGGGTTCGGGTTCGGGATCGGGTTTAATTTTGGGTTTTCAAGTTTAAGTTTAGGTTTAGGTTAGGGAGGTAGGTTTATGTTAGGTTGTAGGTTAAGGTTTAGGGAATTGAGAATAGGTTAAGGTTTAGGTTTAGGAAACCGGGTTCGGGTTTAAGTTTGGGTTTTCAAGTTTAGGTTTAGGTTTAGGTTAGGGAGTTAGGTTTAAGTTAGGTTGTAGGTTAAGGTTTAGGGAATTGAGAATAGGTTAAGGTTTAGGTTGAGAAAACTGGATTCGGGTTCGGGTTGGGATCAGGTTTAAGTTTGGGCTTTCAAGTTTAGGTTTAGGTTTAGGTTTAGGTTAGGTAGTTAGGTTTAGGTTAGTTTGTAGGTTAAGGTTTAGGTTTAGGAAACCGGTTTCGGGTTCGGGATCGGGTTTAAGTTTGGGTTTTCAAGTTTAGGTTTAGGTTTAGGTTAGGTTGTAGGTTAAGGTTTAGGGAATTGAGAATAGGTTAAGGTTTAGGTTGAGGAAATTGGGTTCGGGTTCAGCATCGGGTTTAAGTTTGGGTTTTCAAGTTTAGGTTTAGGTTTAGGTTAGGGAGTTGAGATTTAGGATTAGGTGTAGGTTTTGGTTTAGGGATTTGAGAATAGGTTGAGGTTTAGGTTTAGGAAATCGGGTTTGGGTTCGGGACTGGATTTAAGTTTGGGTTTTGAAGTTTAGGTTTAGGTTTAGGTTAGGTAGTTAGGGTAAGGTTAGGTTGTAGGTTAAGGTTTAGGGAATAGAGAATAAGTTAAGTCTTTAGTTTAGGAAACCGGGTTCGGGTTCGGGATCGTGTTTAAGTTTGGGTTTTCAAGTTTAGGTTTAGGTTTAGGTTAGGGAATTAGGTTTAGGTTCGGTTGTAGGTAAAGGTTTAGGGAATTGAGAATTGGTTAAGGTTTAGGTTGAGGAAACTGGGTTTGGGTTCAGGACCCGGTTTAAGTTTAGGTTTTCAAGTTTACGTTTAGGTTTCGGTTAGGGAGTTAGGTTTAGGTTATGTTGTAGGTTAAGGTTTAGGGAATTGAGAATAGGTTAAGGTTTAGGTTGAGAAAAGTGGGTTCGGGTTCGGCATCGGGTTTAAGTTTGGGTTTTCAAGTTTAGGTTTAGGTTTAGGTTAGGGAGTTAGGTTTAGGTTCGGTTGTAGGTTAAGGTTTTGGGAATTGAGAATAGGTGAAGGTTTAGGTTTAGGAAACCGGGTTCAGGTTCGGGATCGGGTTTAATTTTGGGTTTTCAAGTTTAGGTTTAGGTTTAGGTTAGGGAGTTATGTTTATGTTAGGTTGTAGGTTAAGGTTTAGGGAATTGAGAATAGGTTAAGGTTTAGGTTTAGGAAACCAGGTTCGGGTTTAATTTTGGGTTTTCAAGTTTAGGTTTATGTTTAAGTTAGGGAGTTAGGTTTAGGTTAGGTTGTAGGTTAAGGTTTAGGGAATTGAGAATAGGTTAAGGTTTAGGTTGAGGAAACTGGGTTCGGGTTCGGGTTCGGGTTTGGGATCGGGTTTAAGTTTGGGTTTTCAAGTTTAGGTTTAGGTTTAGGTTTAGGTTAGGTAGTTAGGTTTAGGTTAGTTTGTAGGTTAAGGTTTAGGTTTAGGAAACCGGTTTCGGGTTCGGGATCGGGTTTAGGTTTGGGTTTTCAAGTTTAGGTTTAGGTTTACGTTAGGTTGTAGGTTAAGGTTTAGGGAATTGAGAATAGGTTAAGGTTTAGGTTGAGGAAATTGGGTTCGGGTTCGGCATCGGTTTAAGTTTGGTTTTCAAGTTTAGGTTTAGGTTTAGGTTAGGGAGTTGAGATTTAGGATTAGGTGTAGGTTTTGGTTTAGGGATTTGAGAATAGGTTGAGGTTTAGGTTTAGGAAATCGGGTTTGGTTCAGGATTGGATTTAAGTTTGGGTTTTCAGGTTTAGGTTTAGGTTTAGGTTAGGTAGTTAGGTTGAGGTTAGGTTGTAGGTTAAGGTTTAGGGAATAGAGAATAAGTTAAGGTTTTAGTTTAGGAAACCGGGTTCGGGATCGGGTTTAACTTTGAGTTTTCAAGTTTAAGTTTAGGTTTAGGTTAGGGAATTAGGTTTAGCTTCGGTTGTAGGTAAAGGTTTAGTGAATTGAGAATTGGTTAAGGTTTAGGTTGAGGAAACTGGGTTTGGGTTCAGGACCGGGTTTAAGTTTGGGTTTTCAAGTTTACGTTTAAGTTTCAGTTAGGGAGTTAGGTTTAGGTTATGTTGTAGGTTAAGGTTTAGGGACTTGAGAATAGGTTAAGGTTTAGGTTGTGGAAACTGGGTTCGGGTTCGGGACCGGGTTTAAGTTTGGGTTTTCAAGTTTAGGTTTAGGTTTAGGTTAGGGAGTTAGGTTTAGGTTAGGTTGTAGGTTAAGGTTTAGGGAATTGAGAATAGGTTAAGGTTTAGGTTGAGGAAACTGGGTTCGGGTTCGGGTTTGGGATCGGGTTTAAGTTTGGGTTTTCAAGTTTAGGTTTAGGTTTAGGTTTAGGTTAGGTAGTTAGGTTTAGGTTAGTTTGTAGGTTAAGGTTTAGGTTTAGGAAACCGATTTCGGGTTCGGGATCGGGTTTAAGTTTGGGTTTTCAAGTTTAGGTTTAGGTTTAGGTTAGGTTGTAGGTTAAGGTTTAGGGAATTGAGAATAGGTTAAGGTTTTGGTTGAGGAAATTGGGTTCAGGTTCGGCATCGGGTTTAAGTTTGAGTTTTCAAGTTTAGGTTTAGGTTTAGGTTAGGGAGTTGAGATTTAGGATTAGGTGTAGGTTTTGGTTTAGGGATTTGAGAATAGGTTGAGGTTTAGGTTTAGGAAATCGGGTTTGGGTTCGGGATTGGATTTAAGTTTGGGTTTTCAAGTTTAGGTTTAGGTTTAGGTTAGGTAGTTAGGTTGAGGTTAGGTTGTAGGTTAAGGTTTAGGGAATAGAGAATAAGTTAAGGTTTTAGTTTAGGAAACCGGGTTCGGGTTCGGGATCGGGTTTAACTTTGAGTTTTCAAGTTTAATTTTAGGTTTAGGTTAGGGAATTAGGTTTAGGTTCGGTTGTAGGTAAAGGTTTAGTGAATTGAGAATTGGTTAAGGTTTAGGTTGAGGAAACTGGGTTTGGGTTCAGGACCGGGTTTAAGTTTGGGTTTTCAAGTTTACGTTTAGGTTTCGCTTAGGGAGTTAGATTTAGGTTATGTTGTAGGTTAAGGTTTAGGGAATTGAGAATAGGTTAAGGTTTAGGTTGAGAAAAGTGGGTTCGGGTTCGGCATCGGGTTTAAGTTTGGGTTTTCAAGTTTAGGTTTATGTTTAGGTTAGGGAGTTAGGTTTAGGTTAGGTTGTAGGTTAAGGTTTAGGGAATTGAGAATAGGTTAAGGTTTAGGTTGAGGAAACTGGGTTCGGGTTCGGGACCGGGTTTAAGTTTGGGTTTTCAAGTTTAGGTTTAGATTTAAGCTATGGAGTTTGGTTTAGGTTAGGTTGTAGGTTAAGCTTTAGGGAATTGAGAATAGGTTAAGGTTTAAGTTGAGGAAATTGGGTTCGGGTTCGGCATCGGGTTTACGTTTCGGTTTTCAAGTTTAGGTTTATGTTTAGGTTAGGTTGTAGGTTAAGCTTTAGGTAATTGAGAATAGGTTAAGGTGAAGGTTGAGGAAACCGGGTTCGGGTTCGGGTTCGGGATCGGGTTTAAGTTTGGGTTTTAAAGTTTAGGTTTAGGTTTAGGTTAGGGAGTTAGGTTTAGGTTAGTTTGTAGGTTAAGGTTTAGTTCTAGGGAATTGAGTTTAGGTTATAGGTTTTGGTTTAGGTTATTGGTTTTGGTTTAGGTTAAGGTTTAGGTTATTGGATTTGAGAATGGGTTCGAGTTGAGGTTAAGGTTTAGGTTATTGGATTTGAGAATGGGTTCGGGTTTAGGTTGTAGGTTTTGGTTTTGGTTTTGGTTTAGGTTATAGGTTTTGGTTTAGGTTATAGGTTATAGGTTTTGGGATTTGAGAATGGGATCGGGTTTAGGATATAGGTTTTGGTTAAGGTTTAGGTTATAGGTTTTGGGATTTGAGAATGGGCTCGGGTTTAGGTTACAGGTTTTGGTTAAGGTTTAGGTTTAGGTTTAGGTTATAGGTTTTTTGGGATTTGAGAATGGGTTATAGTTTTTAGGTTAGGTTATAGGTTTTGGCTTTGGTTTAGGTTATAGGTTATGGGATTTGAGAATGGGTTCGGGTTTAGGGATTTGAGTTTAGGTTATAGGTTAAGGTTTTAGGGATTTGAGTTTAGGTTATAGGTTTTGGTTTAGGTTATAGGTTTGGTTAAGGTTTAGATTTTTGGATTTGAGAATGTGTTCGGGTAGAGGTTATAGGTTTTGGTTTTAGTTTAGGTTTAGGTTATAGATTTTTGGATTTGAGAATGGGTTATGGTTTAGGTTTAGGAAATCGGGTTCAGGTTCAAGATTGGGTTTAAGTTTGGGTTTTCAAGTTAAGGTTTAGGTTTAGGTTACGGAGTTGAGATTAGGATTAGGTGTAGGTTTAGCTTTAGGGAATTGAGTTTAGGTTATAGGTTTAGGTTTTGGTTTAGGTTAGGGGTTTTGATTTAGGTTATATGTTATAGGTTATAGGTTTTAGTTATAGGTTATAGGATTTGAGAATGGGTTCGGGTGTGGTCCCTGCAAATACAAATATAATGCAAATATAAACACGGCCTGTCCGAATGGCCAGGCCCTTCCAATGCCGTCCATAGGAAATGGACAGCTTCATCATGGTCATAATAGCGGTTCCCACCTTCCAGGGACCCCCGCTTTTCCGGATAGCTCCGACGCACATCCGGGTCTGCTCCATTAATCTCGAGCAAATACATAAACACGGCCTGTCCAAATGGCCAGGCCCCTCCAATGCCGTCCATAGGAAATGGACAGCTTCATCATGGTCATAATAGCGGTTCCCACCTTCCAGGGACCCCCCTCTTCCGGATAGCTCCGACGCACATCCGGGTCTACTCCATTAATCTCGAGCAAATACATAAACACGGCCTGTCCAAATGGCCAGGCCCCTCCAATGCCGTCCATAGGAAATGGACAGCTTCATCACGGTCATAACAGCGGTTCCCACCTTCCAGGGACCCCCGCTCAACATCCGGATAGCTCTGACGCACATCCGGATCTGCTTCATCAATTTTGAGATAATATATAAACATGGGCCTGTCCAAATGGCCAGGCCACTTCATCAATGTATCATATAGTATGAAGGAAAGAAGACTCACTAATTTAGCTAGCAAGGAGAGAAAGTGTGAGTGCTTGAAATGTCGCCCTTTCTTTGAATAATGGATGCATATTCCACAATGCAATCTGAGAATGAGTAAGTTAGTAAGCTAGGATGTGCTTGAAAACCTAGGTAAGCTAGTAAGCTAAACTAACAAGCAAGTGGTACATACAGCCATAGAATAAAATGTATGAAGCTCTGAGAGAAAGGCTGCCCAATGTTTCATTTATTTGGACTTATAAATAAAAATGTATCACAAAATAATAGAAAGGACATGCATTCTTTGTTGAAAAACTAACCTTTCTTTATTAGGAAGCAAGCCACAAAGTCTTCATTGTCTTTCCACATGTATACTGATGAAATCCCCCGTTCATAATACCTACCAATGCAGTTGTGCAAAAGAATTGCTTTTACTTCTTCAGAAACAGAGAATATTTTCTTTCATTTTCTGCGTACTGGCATTACTTGCCAAATCATTAGATGAAGGTCATGGACAAAAAATTAAGCCTACTGTAATAGATAAATAGTAAATCAAAGATCTAATCTCGCAACAAAAAATTAAGCATACTGTAATAGATAAATTGTAATTTAAGGTGTGTTTGGTTGAACCAAATATCATGATATTTTTGTGCAACTAGACACCGTTAATAATTGATTCTTGTTGGTTATGGGAAGAGCTGATGAAGGGTGTCTAGATCAGCTCAAGTTATAAACAATCAAAATTTTTTAGATAATTTCGTGAAAGCATTTCCAATTAAGAATTCGACAACCTTCTAAATGCATCATACACACATACATACATGTATAAAACATACATACATACCTATAGGGGAATTTTGGACACATTTCCAATTAAGAATTCGACAACCTTCTAAATGCATCATACACACATACATGCATGTATAAAACATACATAGATACCTATAGTAGATTAGTTGTTGTCCGTTGATATAGCATCTTCGAAAAAACCAACCAACTTATGAAGCAATAACAATAGCAATCACTCATAAAAAAAATAAAAATAAAAATAAAAAGTCCAAAAATAAGAAAAAACCATCCTTTCAATAGGTCAATAGGTATGCTTCATTCATAGAAAAACCAAACAAAAACACTAAACTTCAAACTTTATGCTCATGTCAATTAAAACATAAACCAATAACAAATGGCAATCTGCAATAGCTTACATCCAAATACACTAGTCTAGATAGAGGACTGGTGCAACTTTTCCAGATACGCCGGTCTACATCAAACTGCAACAATAGATTATGTTCTGACATCCCAGCTAGTTAGATGATCCAACAACTCTCCTCTAACCGGCAAAGAAAAAAGACTTGAATTTTCTACCAGGTTTTGAGCCAATAACAAGAGAACAGTACACATCCAATGTTAAAAGCTCCAATGGCATATCATAAGATGATCCAACAACTCCCCTTGTACGCATGGAAACTAGATCTTTTAACAGGTTTTTTGAGGGAGGAAATGGTTTTACTCGTTTTCTATGAAAAGGAAATTGATATCTCCTCTCGTTTTCTTTCTTTCTTTTTGTTGTTGTTGTTGTTATGTTTTTCTTAAACAAAGAATCTGTCATAGAAGGGGAATTCATTTTATTTTCCATGGTTCTATATGGGTTTCCCTCTCCACAAACAGGCAATGTAAACTTGTGATTCCCAAACTTTGGATGTGTGGGGCCCGCAGTCCAATTGGTTGGGTTTGGAGAACTAGATCTGCACATGCATGGGCCATCTCAATGCATATATGCATTTCAGCCACAATGAGGCCCACAAATTGGATAGTATGAATTGACTAGCATATATGCTACTAGTGTGGCAGGTGAGGCACCATCATTTAAGAAATGGTGGAAAATGCACATAGTAGTCCAGCACATTAACTAATATGCCCTCAGAAACACAGAGGTAACAGGCATATCTTTAATCAGCCAATAGGCTGCCTACTGTAGATATCAACCAATTCATCTGAAGTGCATATAGTTTGGACGGGTGGTTTTCGGTTCATCTTGCCTATCCGTGTTATAATAACCCTCAGAGGTCATATGTGAATAAAAGCTTACATGATGGTGACGTTTGCATGAGGATCAAGAGTACCCGAAATATTTAAAAAGTAAATTATTATGGAAATCCCTACAAAACAGAGCAAATAGAAAATATTTAGCAGGAAATTTATGTTATTCAACTTGAAATATGGAGCTAGGCAAACACTATCAT